>BHFT01054538.1:0-22188 GCA_004320025.1 Laticauda laticaudata
TTTGAGAGCGGATAACAACGGATGGAACATTTTGCTCGTCCGTTGTGTCTGTTCTGCATCCGTTGGGCAGTGTGACAAGGCCTTTACATTTTTCCATCAAAAAATAGAGCATCTACCTGGTCTGTTAATAAATAAACTTTGAATTTCATTTAAAAGCTCAGTAGTAAATTTCTGTTTCCAGTCACTTAAGTAAATGAGATTCTAAAGATCTTCTGTTATAGTGATGAACAATAAAACAGAATGCTCACTAGCTGTTTCCAGACCAGAACTCAGATATTAAATAAAAGCATGAATGCTTTTTGTATTTTGTTAAATCAGAAATCTAATTATGGGAATAATTGTAATTCTTCTTTAAAACTACAAAATACATTGATTTTTAATAATACATTTCTAATTTTATTTTCCATTCTTTCACTTCGCCTTAATCCCACTGCCAAGGATCTTCTCTGCGGTGTAATAAATATCTTTTTAAAAGACTATTCTATCATTTATGAGATTACAGAATCAAACCAAAAAAGAGAGCATTGTAAACCATGTTTAAAGAAGAACAGAGCTCACAGAATTTCCCTGTTCACATTCTTCCATTATTTTCATTTTTTTCTCTTGGGAAAGTCTCAGAATTTCTCTTGGACAAATCTCAGAGATTTGTTCTTTGTTATCTTTCCACAAGGAGATTTAAGGTTTCCTTTTCTCTTTCCATTTCCAAAAGATGATACAGCAAATAAGTTTTTGTCCACTCTGCTGCCAGTTATTTTCTTGATTTTATTTTGGTTATATATTCCTTACATTTTACTATGTTGTGAAGTTTTACTATATGAATAGTTCAGTTTTCCAATATAAATCATTTTAGAAATGTGTGAAGAGAAATTGGATTTAAAAAATAAACTCTTAATAAAATAATATATAAATAAGTAAAATTGTCATAGTTGAAAACATAAAGGATCAACAAATACTACACAACTTATTCATGGCAGAGAAAATGCATTTTACATTCTTTTTTTCAATGTGTACAGACTTATCAGAATTTAAGAAAAGGACAAATTGTCCATTTGGAGAATGTATGGCAATTGCTGCAATAAACTTTCCTAAAAATCCAACTTTTATATATTTATCTTCCCAAAAGCAAGCAAAATTTTGGAATTTCCTTGATTGGAACTTAATAAATTAGAATCTTGACAGTGCATGCTTTCGCATTGTATCCAGCTATTTCAACCTCACTGTGAAAGATGAAGAAAAATGTATTTGAATTCAGGGAAATTCTGCAAAAGTATTTGAAAAAAGTGAGAAAAAAACCATACAATTAATAGAATTTACTTGGGGTTTATCACCAAGATATTATTTAAGGCACTAGATTATTAAGCAAGGAACTGAGTTCTAGTTCTGCCTTAGTCATGAGACCTTAGGCCAATCCCTCTTTCTCAGTCCTAGGAAAGATGCAATGGTGAACCACTTTTGAAAAACCTTGCCAAAAAATAATGCAAGGACTAGTCCAAGCAATTCTGTGAGGAGTCAAGGATGACTTGAAAGTGCATGCACACATATACACACACTATCATCAAGGGAGGAAACCTATATATACAAGGACCTATATACACAAAACATATAAGCTGCACATATTACATAGATTTCCCACAGTTTCCCTCAACACATCCACATAATTTTGCAGTGATTTGATTTAACATTTGTAATCTAGCTAGCAGAGTTGAGGGCCAACCATTATCTTCCATTATTTGTTCCAGGCTGGTAAGATCAGGCAGAATGGATAACCGCCAAGTCCCCTCTAATAAAGAATGCTATCAAGTAGAATGAAGAAAGCATGGCTATCTACATTGTGGTGCCTGTTCTCTGGTTTGATATCCCGCCCCAGATATTAATACAGTTCCCACCATGGTAATGCTCTGAATGTCTTTGAAAATATGGCTGTTTTCTTAGCCATCAAGGTAAGGATGGATGTTTAAACAAGTAGGTTTTTGTAGGTATGTTTGTTTTTACATTTCTGGATATCCAGGAATGGTTTCTTAAATTTTTTATTCTTGCTTTTAAAGTGTAAGCTGCCCAAAATCACTTGGAGTCAAGATGATCTAATTTCTGTATTTTTCTAAGCTATGTGATAAATAAATCCAAACTTCCCCTCCAATGCCTTGATTTTTCTTTTGTATTATTTAGTTTATGGATTGCTGAGGAGGTTATATCATCAGTAGTAAGTGAAAACTTACCACTGTCCAATATGAAATATGAAAGTGAAGTCACCAAGGGCAGGAAAATAGATGCATATACATAAATACAAGACAGACACACCCACATTCCTGCACAATGTACATACATAAAGCACAGCATAATATAAAAAATGTGTATTTTAGTCTTCCATCAACTTCCAGTGGAACAATCTGATGGAACAATAGAATGGAAGAAAGAGATTTGCAAATATCTGTCACTTACTTGCTCATTTAGTAGAAGTAGCTATCTGGCCAAGAGGCATATCAAAAGCCACCCAATAGAAGCGCTTTTGCTATGGCTATGGGGGGAGGGAGGAAGGGTATGCCATGAATCTAAATAGAATTTTTTTTTCTGCCCAGACTACTTATCTTTTCACATTCAACAGGCTAGTCTTTGGAGCCGATAATCTGTTGTGTATTGCTACCCCCATCTTCATTTTATCACACTAGATTGAATTTTATCTTCAATATTGCACAAGCAAATTATGAGGATATCCTAAACCAACACATATTTGAAAGGACAATTTATTTTACCTGATTTGCTGAGAGGAATTCCTGGTTATTGTCATTCATTCCCATATACATGTTCTCTCCGTCAAACTGGAATGACAGGGGAAAAAAATAATCAAAATGCAAGTATGCTGGAACCGTCAAGTAATTGCTAAATTCTATAAGCATCTAACTGCTGGATTGATTGATTGACTGATTGATTGACTGCTGATAATAAGTCTAAATGTTACAAGAATTTAGCACAAAATAAACCAAAATCACAGCATGGGTCTTATCTAAGTTTTATATAAACTGGTCTGTAGTTATCCCCAAAAGTTGCATCACCACTGTGTGAAATTGAAAGTCAATATGGTGGAAAAGTTTGTAAGACTGCATGTATCAGTTAATGGACTATTACTACTGTAAAAATAGGGAAATAATTTTTATAACTTCTAAAGAAAAATGGGCTGTTTGTCGAAATCATATGGAAAAAAAGGAAGATGATTAGGAAATTAAATTTAAGATTAACTGAAAAACTGGGTCTAAGACACAAAGTCTCATATCACACATAGCTACTTACATGAAGGAAAACATAAGTTAGTAAACAATAGGTTGTTCTCCATACTGGTAAGGCAATTCCCTATCAGGCCTTAGATTAGGAAAGATCTTTTATAAATAATAGATGGATCTAAATCACCTTACTTCAGAAAACCATAGAACTGAAACAAAATAGTTGGATCAGATTATCAGAAGATCATCTATTTTAGTATTTCAATCTCATGTTACTGGGCCCAAAACATCTTCACTGGAAAATGTTTCTTCAGGTGATCTTGGGAGTGAGGTACATGCTGAATGATGAAATGGTGTTTTTAGTCACAACAAATGAAGGTTTAATTACAAAAACCAGCCTGGAGAATCCTTTCAAAGAACTAAACAAACATTTATTTTATTAGTATTTCTCCAGAATCAGCAGTGATTTTTTAATCTTATATTTATTTAGAGAAAGAAGAAAACTTTAGGATAAATTCATTTGCTATGAAGAATAAGAATATTCTAGTTGGTTTTGCCGTCTGCCATTTTTTATGTTATTTTTAATATTGTCTCGTGTTTTGTGAGCCACCTTGAGTCATTTCTTTCTTATTAAATAATCATAATTACTATAATTATAAATAATAAAACATTAAATGATCATAATTATAATTTAAAGATCAATTGAGGGTTTTGAGCTATGTTTTATATTATAACTATACAATAATTTTCTTACCATGATAAACTTTTATTTGCCATCACAGCATGTTTTCTGTAAATTTCTATGCCCTATATACTTTGACTGTTCATTCATAAAACTTTGACTATAGATAAGAATGTAAACATTTCACCTGCCTTGTATTTTTTGCTATAATTTAACAAATATTCTGATTATTTTATGTATTTCACATTGAATAATTATTTTTTTAATTAAAAAAAATTCTTTATTGAAATTCAAAATATTAAAAAGTTCACACTGAATAATTAAATGACATTGGTTCACAAGCATCTATTTTAATATAGTATTAATTATTGAATATTAGTCAGAATTCAGTACTACATCAAAAAAGGAGAGTTCAGATAAATTAAATTATTCTAATGAAAAATATGCAAGAAATGTCTAATAAAAGTTTTGAAAATGATTTAGTCATTAAAATAATTTACTCCCATGGAAATAATGTAGCTAAAATCCTTAGAAGGATTATCTACAGCAGGGCTGTCAAACTCAAGGGTTCTTCAAATCTGGCCCAAGGGGCTGGCCTGGGAACAGTGTCTCTGCCAGTGAAACCAGAGGTCAGGGGGCACACACATCCCCACAAACTCCATTTTTACTGACAGAGGGCTGCAGGAGGCTGTTGTGGCCGAAAAGGGGGTGTGCACAGCCCCCCCCAGTTCCATTTTCGCTGGCAGAGGGCTATCAATACAAACTAAAAACAAAACAAAAAGAGAAATGTTTCCCCTTTTGCATCTGAGTATGCAAGAAGGGACAGGAAAGGAGAAAGGGAAAGAGAAAAGACGAAGGAAAAGAAGGAAAAGATGGGAAGAGAGGAAGGAAGGAAAAATAAGGAAAGAGGGGAAGAAGAAGAAAGGAGAATAAAGAGGGAGGGAGGGAAGGAAGAGTGAGAGTCTCAGGAAAGCCCTGCCTTAGCACTTGGCCACCACAGGTCCTGCTGACATGAGTGATGTTGAACTGATCATGCCCAGTTCCGGCCACACCCCCTGGACCTCCAAGGTCAAACGCAAACTTGATGCAGCCCTCAATGAAATCAAGTTTGACACCCCTGGTCTACAGCAAGTGGTTTCCAACTTTTTCAGATCACATAACATATTAATGAAAAAAAAGAAAAATCCAAGAAACCCTCATCAAGAAGCAAAGCTCTAGTATTAGAATATTGGCTGCAATTTTTTTTCCCTTAGTTTCTTGCAAAAATGTAGGCCACTGCAGAACTGGAAAACTGGTCTACTGAATCGTTTTCATGGAATGAGTGTATAAACTGGCATTTGGATTCTTAATTTCCTTTTATTTTCCTTAAATATTTTTGGGGAGTTGTAAAAATGCAAAACTATTTTCTTCCCAAAAAGGTTGTCCTCAACTTAGATCATAATTGAGGCCAAAATTTATGTTGCTAATAAGAAATTTGTTAAGTCAACTTTGTCCCAATTTATGGCTTTTCTTGCCACATTTGTTAAGTGAATCACCATAGTTGTTAAATTAGTAACATGGCTGTTAAGTGAATCTGGTTTCCCCACTGAATTTGCTTGTCAGAAGGTTGCAAAAGGGGATGACACTGCAACCGTCATAAATGTGAGTCAGTTGTCAAGCATCTGAAGATAACTCATGTGACCACAAGGATGCTGCAATGGTCATGTGTAAAAAATGGTCATAAGTCACTTTTTTCAGTGCCGTTGTAACTTCAAACAATCACTAAGCAAACTGTTCTAAGTCGAGGACTACCTGTATTGGAGCTACTATTATAATTTATATACATGCATGCATACATACCTATATATCTCCCATGGATTTTTTTTTTCTCTAAATGTCTGAGGATAATAAGGGGAAGTGAAAATTACAGCTGTCATTCCATCAGCAGGTGCTACTTCCATTAGCACATCATTGCCTTCTTTCTAACATTCATATATTACCCTTGCATTACTTTGTATCATTTCGAAATCTCAACTACTGCATTTTCTACAATAATTCCACCAAACAGTTTAGTTCACAGTGAAAGAATTATCTTAGGTGTACCAAGAAAGCGGTATGAAGAAAAATGAATTCATCTTTCTTTGGAAAGTAAGAAAAGTTATCTTAAACTATCTTTTTATTTTTTAGCTCATAAGCTATTTTCCTAATATATGGACATGAACCAGAAAATGCTACAGATTCAAAGCCACCAGACTTGGTTCTAGCAACTGCCGAGCGAGAGAGATGCACCAATAGACAACTTATTTTACTTCACACGAAAGCTATACTTTTGAGCAAAAAAGTATTAATGCACATTTTTCAAATCACCTATATTCATGTATCTGTTATTTTCCATCTTCAGGAGGCAGTCTAATATCATCACTATTACTTTAGATTTTAGAAGATATGTGTATTCCTTTCTTAACTGTGCTATTTGCTTGAAAGACAATTCAAACTCTCCCTTTTCAAAATTCCAGTTTGGTAATACATATCTATTTTATTGCTTTATATGCTATTCTTTCCCTAGCCCAGTAACTATAATGAAGCCTATCTTGGAAATTACTATGCTTCTGATTGCCAAGCACTGAGGCTGAAAATCAACTCTCAAAATTCAATGAAAACTTCAGAACTTCCTCCCTGAAGATTAGATTTGTTTTAACTCCTGAAAGCAGTAAGAACAAAAAAAATTAAAGAAAACTTGCTGCTAGTTTACTTTTTTCAATTAAATGATTGCAACTTATGCTATAGCCAGATGAACAGATGTATGATGTATTATCACTCTGTGGCAGAAAGCAGTTGGAGACAATCAGCTTTATAATTGCACTTTCTTTATGACAGAAACAAAACATTTTAATATTTTCCATTTGTTAAAATGATTTTCTTTTAGTTTTGATTAGAACTATCTCCTCATGTATATAGAGATGCTAATCAATTTCAGGAAATAAGGTTAATACATTTATTATACTCTATTTCGAATCAAAATTGATCAAATTTATTTTTAATCAACGAAACATGGTAGACAATAAAAACTTTTCTGTTAATGGCAGGGGAATAGTTCAGAACTATTTTGCTAGTTATTCTTTCTCCCACGTCACTGATTATTGAAATTTATTTTGATATTGCTTTTCTGCCTTTTGCAACAGAAAAAGTATGGTGATATCTAATCACAGTACAGTCATGTAATCAAACTATTCTAATTTAATGGGTTAATTACCTATTAATTTGCACATGCGCAGTTAACAGAAAATCAATAAGTTAACATCAAAATAGGTTTAGACTAGAGATTACATAATATTTCATATTGCAGTGCCTTTCCATATCTTAAAAACAGATCTTTTCTTTTTGGTTCTGAATGTGCCTACTCCCAAGTGTATGAACATAAATGATATAAATACATATTTCTTTTTAAAAATAAGCAATAATTTAAAAAAAAAGAAATAATAAAGCCGGTTGAAGAAAATCAACATGGTACAATAGTTAAAGCCCATGTCACAGTGAACCAACGGATGCAAAGAGAATGTAAAACGGACAAAAAACCTTGCCATCCGTTCGAAAACGCGATGTATACACTGCCTCGTTTTGCTTCCTCTCTATCTGTCCAGCATCCGTTTATTGACGTTTCATCCGCTCCAAAAGTTTTGGGCTGCCCAAAACTTTTGCACAGAAAATGTATCCAATGCGTCCGTTCTGCATCCCGCAACGCATCCGTTAGGCATCCGCTATACCCCGCTAGGCGTCCGCTACGCATCTGCGGAACTCCATCCACCCAGACGCAGGGAGGAAGCGGAACGGATGCAGAACGGATGCCTAGCGGATGCAGAATGGAAACAAAGCGTTTAAAACGGAAAAAAACGTTCGCAGAGGGGACCTATCTCGGTATAAAGGATGTCTACAGGATGCCTAGAGGATGCCTAGAGGATGCAAAGGGACACCTATACTACCTATAAAAAGGGAGCACTCGCCGGCATCTCACTTTCAGAACAGCAACCAGTGGTGCAGACCTCTGCAGCTTCATCTGGCTCTCCTTTCTCACAGCATCCAGTCATGTCCCACCGTGATTGTAACAAAGTCCTTTCGGCAGCCACCATCATTCTGCAACAGTGCGAAGCCATCTGCAGGCACTGCGAGCTCTACTGCGAGAAGAAAAGGAGCCACCCAAAAAGAGTCGGATACGAAGATGGTTGCCAGAAGAGCAGAGGACGGACTGTACAACAAGCTGATAGTGGAGCTCAGGAACGAAGACACTCGGGGTTCCAGAAATTCATGAGGATGCCTCCAGCCATGTTTGATGAAGTTGTGCAGCGCCTGATACCCAGGTTGACCAAGGCAAACACCAGCTTCCGGCCAGCCTGGAACCTGGCTCAAGGTGGCACTCACTCTGCGCCACCTGGCCTCAGGGACCTCCTACAGGAGCATGCAGTACGGCTGGAGGGTGCCATCCAACACCATCAGCATTGTGGTCAGAGAAGTGTGCAGGCCATCATCGAAGAATACAAGGAGGAGCTCCTCCAGTACCCTCCACTGAAGAAGATGGAAGAAGTTGCAGAGCACTGGTATCAAAAGTGCAAGCACGTGCCTGCAAATCTCCAACCAACTCAGGCTCCACTTATTTCAACTCCAAGGGCTTCTTCAGCATCATCCTCTTCACCATGGTCGATGCTGACTACAAATTCATGTACATCGATGCTTCAGGCAACGGTATCTTCAGATGCCCAGGTATACAACGCCAGTCACCTCAAGGAGGAGCTGGAAGGCAACCTCATTATGGGCTTCCAGATCCAGAACCCCATGCCAACAACACACAAGTGTCCTACTCATCGTGGGGGATACGCCTTCTCCCTCACAACCTACCTCATGAAGCCCTACACTTCCAGATGCCTCACCCGTGAGAGAGGATCTTCAACTACAGGCTGTCCAGGGCAAGCGGGTGGTGGACAACGCCTTTGGCGTCCTGGCCAACAGGTTCAGGTACTTCTCACACCATGCAGCATTGCCCAGAGACCGTAAGGAGGATCATGGAAGCTTGCTGCATCCTACAACTCATGCGCACTCGCACCACAGTCATTGCAGAACAGGCTCGTGGACCTCCAACAAGGCAATGGGGACATGGAGCCGGGGAATGGAGCCAAGGGTGAAACCTGATCGACAACTGAGGATGTGCAAGGCCCAACAGAGCCTCACATGAAGCGAAGAAGCAGCACAACTCCTGAGACACTGGTGCAACTCCCAGCTGGAGCAGTGGGTGGCAAGACAGGATGGTAGATACTTAATGGATGCTTCCTTCAGCCTGTTCTCATCACACGGATGAGATTGGGCCATGTATGTTGGTTGCTACAATGAAAACAGGGCGTTTAATAAAGAGTTTGTTTATGTTGACATGGTGGATAATTATTACATTATTATTGATAATAAAGGGCCATGAGGTGTGGCACCTGGGAGGTGGACCATACAGTCCACTATGCTTGCACTGGAGGTTTATCTATCCCACAGCTATAACTCCATCCAAAGGTATCCCTGCCCATCGCCACAGGTATCCATGCCACCACAGCTATCTTAACCCATCCCACAAAGCATGCAAAGGCTTTAACCATTTCTAAGTTCAGCAAGACTTTATTAAAAAAGAGAAATGAAGCAAGTGTGTGAATCATAAATAGACTTTATTACAAACAAGCTATAAGACAAAATAGTCTCTGGTTATCCTCTTGGTCGCTCAGTCCCAGGGTGAAGGGTGCAGGTACTGTGGAGGTGGCTGGTGCTGGAGTGCTTGTCATCAGCTCCTCCAGAAGCAGAAGCAGCAGAAGCTCCACCCCAGAAGAGCGAGCCCATGCTGCAGAACCCAGAACCAGAAGGAGAACCGAGTGAGGCCAGGGAGGATGGTAGCCCCTGTCCCCTCTTGCCAGGCTGCAGCAGATGGGCTGAGGCTGCTGTGCTTCGCCATGGTTGTGGGGTTGCTGGCTGGCAGGGAGGCTGCAGGAACCAAGGCTGGCAGGGAGGCTGGCACCCAAGGTGGCAGGAAGGCAGGCACAAGGCTGGCAAGCAGGCAGACACCAAGGCTGGCAGAAGGCTGAAGGCAGGCAGGCACTAAAGCTGAGAAGGCTGGACAAGGCAGGCAGGAAGGCTGGCAGGCAGGCATGCACCAAGGCTTGCAGGTAGACATGAACCAAGGCTGGCAGGAAGGCAGGCAGCAAGGCTGCAGCAAGACTGGCTGGCAGCACGCTGCAGGCAGGCTGGCAGGGAGGCTGGCAGGGAGGCTGGCGGGAGGCTGGCAGCAAGGCTGGTAGCCAAGGCTGGCAGGCAGACATGCAGGCAGGGCAGGCAAGGCAGCCAATCGTCCGGCAGCAGGTCTTCTCTGAATGGCGACCTGCTCCCGAGCTGCTTCCGTATATCCCGGGACTGACGCAATGCATCCCCCCGCATGCGCAATTAACGCCAGGCATCCGTTAGGCTTCCGCTGTGCATCCGCTAGCTTCCACTGTGCATCCGCTTCATCCGCTGTGCATCGCTCTGCATCTCGCTGTATCCATTTCGCGTCCGTTTCGCTGAGGCCCGGAAGCCCTGTGGATGTGCCATCCGCTCCATCCGCTCCATCTGCTGGGCCTCCGTTCCGCATCTGCTTGCATCCGCCCTGCGTCCTCCCGCGTCCGTGTTATCCGCTCCGGTTATGCAAATTTTTGCCCTTTTGAGAGCAGATAACAACGGATGGAACATTTTGCTCGTCCGCTGTGTCCTTTTTGCATCCGTTGGGCAGCATGACATGGGCTTAAGGTGCTGAATTAGTAATGGGAAGATTCAGGTTCTAGTTCTCTGTTGTGCATGGAAACCAGGTGGGTGAACTTGAACTAGCCACCGATTCTCAGTCCAAATCAACATCAATCTCTTCTACAAACTGACTGATAAAACAATCCCCCCTGCCCAGCCCAAACACACATTACATCATGCATCATGTAAACATTAGACTAGGCAGTACAGTATAAAAACAAGTGGTTACTATTTTGGGGGGCAAATGCTAAGAATATAAAGAACAATTAAGCCAGTTGAAGACCTGAGTTTAAAACAAAATATCTCATCTGGAAGATTATTGCTGGTTTTATTATAAGACATTCAGCTTTACTTCTTCATGTGAGATGTGAAGCCACATTCAGGATCAAAACATATCTGGATTTTTTTTAATTAAACTTTATTGATACCCATTTCCTGAACTTCAAACACATGGATCTTTCCTTTTAGCCTTTTATTCTCTATTAAATTATCTAGCTTTCTACTGAAGACATGGTCAAATATCTAGTTGTTATAAGTGCTTTTCTTCCTAATTTTTATTTTGCCATTATGAGATTTTATTACTGTTCCTGCCTGTTAGTTAATACATGCCCAAGTATAATATTGGTCAGTATATAGTAAAAACAAAAGGAAATCAGGACATTATAGTCATTATCTCAATGAAGATTAAAAATTAATGGAAATGGAAAGAGAAACAAGGATAGAATTATTTGGAACTGATGATACTTACAAAGTTCAAATGGGCCATTAAAATCTTTTCAAGATCAGAGCAAGATGGGGAATTCCAAGAAAAATATATACCCCAAATAAAAAGGTATGTGAAAGGGTAGCAAACAAACTGAAAATGTGAGATTTCACAAGAAACAGACAAGGGATTAAAGGTGCTGGCAAACTATTCCAATTTGGTGCTCAATTATGTTGAATGTTTCCAATCATCCTCAGAGATGAACGTTGATTTACAGATAAAGAAGAAGCAGTTATTCTGGGAAAACAAGACATTTCTGAAGAAAAAAAGACTACATTGAAATAGAATCTGGTATATCTGACAGCATTGCAGAGTCGAATAAGCAACATAAATCAGTTGAATGGTTGAAATATCAAAATAAAAAACCTTTTCATCCACATTGTGAATGTCAATTGCACACATACTGCAGACTAAGACATTTAATCCTTATCCCAACTGGTAAATATTGTTCTTATTCATATTTAGAATCCACCAGAAAAAAATAGAAGCAGAGAAGATTTGGAATACTGGAACTCCAAGAAGCCGGACCAATAAAGGAATCTTGAAGGCAATAGTCATTTTGCTTCATGATGTTTTCTATTTCTGTATAAGTAGATAAATTGTCTAGTCAGAAATATTGAACTTACTGATTTATTTTATGCCTGATATTTCAATTTTCTATACCCCCCTATAAAGAAGTCAAGGGCCTATTTTTATCATTCTTCAGACTGGGTCCCACAAATTTAAATTAGTCTGTTAAAGTCTACATAAAGACAAAAAAGGGAACAATAACTCCCCAAATTTTGGTTTAATTTAAACTATTGCTGTATCTTTTAATCTGATTTAGTCTTACATTTTTCATTTTGAAAATTGTCTTCCATACAGCTATAGACTTACTGAGGTTGTCTGTAAGCAGAGCAATACACATATTAAATAATATTATAAATGTAGTTACTAATCCCAGGATGCAAAAGCCACTTTTTGCTACCAGACCATAAGAAAATCAGCAGGGGGCTGCAAATGGCAACCACGTGACATCTTCACTTATTGACCTACATGGTCCTTTGCTTAACAGTGACAACCAGGACTGTCAGAATTGCCATTCCTAAGTGGCTCAGTCACTTATCAATGGCAATTCTAGTACCAATTGTTTGTTAACCAAGTACTACCTATAATACCATGGAAATAATTTTTAAGATTGAATTTGAAATGGCCTGAATTTTAACCTAGTTTCTCTTGTAAGCACAACTATTTTCTTGCTGTCTCATCAAGCAGTACCTGACTATCTCATTTTCCTTTTGTAGCATGGATGTCCAACCTTTTAGCTTGCCTGTGCTGCACTGAGTGAAGAGGAATTGTCTTGGGCTGCATATAAAATATGTAAATGGTTAATGTATATAAATATTGCTGAAAATTGCATAATGTTAAAAATTTACAATCTTGTGGAACTGCATTACTAGCTGTCTAGAGCCACATGTAACCCCAGACCATGGGATAGCCTCTTGATAGCCTTCTGTATATGTTCATTTCTAGATATTTTGTCATAGAAATTAGAAGCAAAATGAGAAACTAATAGAAAGAGCAAGATGCTCAACTTTTTAATTAGAACAAAACAATATTCAATACAACTCAGCACTCCACGCTAGAGAGCTTTGACTCAAGACTCTGCCAGAAAAAAAATGTTTATTCTAATTTTATCTAAAATATATATACTATCAATTTAAAACCCCTCCCCTTGAGCTATTGATTAGATTGAAACTGTCTAATTGATTTATAGTATAAATATAAAATGGATCAAATTCTATTAAGAGGTTGATTATTAATAAATAATCTTCTATAAAATGAGACTCAGTCCAAATCTAAGTTTCTCTAACACATTAGGTGTACAATTATGTTTTCTTTCGGTCCCTACTTTCTGCAAGAAACTGCATATGTTCTCAATTACATTAGTTCTTATATTCTTAGATTTACTTTATTGCTTTCATTTCAAATTTTAGCTGAATGCAATTCTTGCTTTCACTTATTAATATTATCTTTCCTTTTTCCCAAATATATCATTATACCGGACAATTTAGTAGATTGTTATGACAGGAAACTTTTCACCCAAAAAAATTCCCTTGGGTAGGAGTTATTTTCACAAAGTGCTGCCTGGTATTCCTAGGACTTTTCACAACATTTTGTTAGCCTTCAAGGTTTCTCAAACTTTGGGCAAGTCATCTTATAGCTACCCAATAGAGACGGACTTTAGCAAAAAGACTTAGAAATCCCTGGCTGATCTAATTAATCAGCCAATTCCACAATAAAATATAGCAACTGTTATTTATTCATTGACAGAATGTATTCAATAATAGAAACAATTATGCTCTTTCATACTGTGGTAACTCTTTGCATGGTGTGTATTATCATTGCTTTCACTTGTTGATGAACATTTCCAAATGTCCTTGGACCTAAAAAATTTACACTCCCTACATCCCCCACACAGCAACAAGGCAAATCTTATTGAAACAATTATTCAGCACACAGATGAAAGACTACCTGGCAATTAAATCCTGAATAATCTAATCTTGAGTTCTAGGAAAGAAAAAAAATGGCAAATAAATAAGCCAGAAACAAGCTTTATGGATTTTTTTAGGGGTTGAGTTGAAATGAATTCCTAATATATGCTTATTACTTTATATAAAATACAGAAAGAAAATAGAAAATAAGTACAAAAGCAAAATTAGTCCAAAAGTAATCCTAAAGAAATAGTATTCTTCATTTGCAAAACTAGTTTTCTTCTCCCTGACTTTATGACTTTCCATAGACAACTCTATGGAAAAATAGAAACACTTACTTTAGAAAATCAAAGGGCCAACGATGCACCATTGTAACTGAATGAGCTGATTTAGAAAGCTTACAAGTAGATAAACTATAAATGTTATCATCCTGGAAAGCAAAACTTTTTCAAACAATATTCTTTACCGTAATCTGTCCAATCTAAGTATTATTCCATTGGATTTAGTTAAAAGGGGAAAGTCACACTGCAGAGTCCAAATGAATTCTCCAAGAAGGAAGTAAAATTAAACATTTTTAATAGTACTGAATGACATCCAAAAATGATAAAGGAGACATAAATGTTATGTGCTGCTGCATATATATTCAAATGACAAGCAGAATAGACTGTT
This sequence comes from Laticauda laticaudata, assembly GCA_004320025.1. NCBI lineage: Eukaryota > Metazoa > Chordata > Lepidosauria > Squamata > Elapidae > Laticauda > Laticauda laticaudata. Next base: position 14,581 of record BHFT01054538.1, read on the forward strand.
TCAAAGTGTGTTGGCAAAGACACAACAAAGCATGGCTTTAGACAAGCCCCTTTAAGAAGTAATACTGCAACTATGTTAAAATCTGTTCTAAGAATAACTCCTAGAGACAATCAACTTTTCAACATACATATAATACTTCTTTTGAAGTTTAAATATTTTACTATGGTAATAAATGCAAGTTATAAGCAATATAAACAGCTATGAAATAAAAGCATATTTATTTATGGCATGATATCCTACTGGCCCACTATCAAAATAGTGTTTTTATTTTAATCACAACAAGAGCAAAAACTTGTATGTTCCCTTCTGGTTTTTATATTCTTTGAAAACAAAAACATTTGATGATATATCTTATAACATATTGATCAGGAAATCAGTTGGGCTGAATAGAAATTCTATTAGGTGTCTCACAGCTAATCAGCAATATTCAGAGCTGCTTTCAACCTTTCCCTATTAATGGAATGAGTTATTTAGGGGTACAAGGTTCAGTCCTAGATACTCTTCAATATTGTATTTTCAGATTTCACAATTTCAAATTAAAACATTCCCATCAAACTGCTTTCTTGCACAAACAGATTAAATAAGGTTTATTTACCACCTCTTGGGGGACATAATTCCATTGCTCAAAGTTCTTTTTTCTTAACGTTCAATATTATAATATTATAATAATATATTGCTTTTTATTCATTTACTTTAAAGTCACATGTTAAGAGGTAAGTGTACTGATTTGGATTTGTGAAAACAGATTATTTTAACAATGACTTTAAATGTTTAACTGCATGTCATTCTTCCTTTTTTTTCCTATCATTTCCTATTATGTTAGTTTCTTCTGAATAACTCATACTTCAGTTATTATATTCCAGTCATGGGTTTCTTCCCATCAGGACTCATTATACTTTTTAAGACATGCTTGCCTTCATGTACTAATTCTTCAAGATCAATCTGCTTATTTCCCATACTATGAACATTCATATGTAGACTATCAAGATCATAAATATTGTGAGTCTAAGTTCTTTCTACTTCTTTGGTAGCTCTCACTTTCAAAGTGCACAAGTTTTTATCAGAAATCCTTAATCTGGGATTCTGTCTCCAACTCTACTTAAAATCTTGATCAAACTTCCCTTGCTTTGACCATAGAAGAAACAGATTCTGAATGAATGTTAAAAACAGTTCAATATTAAAAATAATAAATTAGAGAAATATCATATACCACTGATATCTCAGATATTTGTTATAGATGCTTTAAATTGGATTCTTATACCGAGAAAGGATTTTTTTAGGCTTATTTGAGTTTTTTTTCCTGTTCTCTGTTTCTATAATTCTATGGTTCTATGATTCAGTAGTAAGATTTACAGTACAATCCTATAAGATCTGCTTGGATACAAATCCCATACATTTCAATATATCTTAATCCCCTCACAAAAATAATGCATTCAATTGTATGTTTAATCAAAAAGGTTTAATTTATCAATGCCTCATCCATTTTTAATGTGCTCAGTGCTTATGAAAAAGTTTTGTACCCTAAATTCATTTTCACTGTCAGGGTAACATTGCATGATCAAGAAATTTTGTTTTTCCTTACAAAATAAGAAAATATGAACTTTTATAAATTCATAGTAAAATACAAATGTTCAACTGATACATCTTCTACCCAGGGAGAAACTGCCTTTGGTGCCATATGTAGAGTGATAATAGCCATTCTAAATTAAATAACAGTTTAGCATCTGAAATATTCAAATTGACCTAAATTTTATTTCAGCACTTTTTTCTCTACAAAGCTGTTCACTAGTAGTTTACTTTCAATAAACAAAACACAGAATTTTTTTTTAAAAAAACAACACTACCAAAGGATGTAGAAAGGAGGAAGTGGAGGAAGGGCTTGTGGCTTCTCAATGTCTTTACATCACCTCTTCTACCTTGTCTCTCCTACTTTGAAATAGTATTTAAACAGTATATAGTTATGACAGTAAGCACTTTAAAATTAATAACACTATGGTTATCTAAACTTAGGTAGATTAAAATCCATTCCAACACATACGAGAGAGAGAGAGAGAGAGAGAGAGAGAGAGAGGGAGAGAGAGAGAGAATTTTAAACACTTCAGAAAGTATTACTTCCAACAATTCAGTTAAAGGTAAATATTTACAAAATAATCACCATGTTCATGCAGTTCATAATATAACACAATAATCTGAGAGCTGTAAAACACATATATACCAGCAATCAGCGAAGAAGAAAACATATGTCACTAAGACCAAATAAACATAGAATGAAATTTTTTCAATAAAAAAGAAATATGTGTCATCAGCAAAGTGATTGGAATCATGATAGGACAGGGATGGCAGAAACAGAAAAGCAAAAATCAAGCTTTTTTTTCCTAGAAAGCACCATATATTTCTTTCTGGGTCTCTCAAGCTCCTTCAAAATTATTTTAATATTACTGTTCTGGAAGAAGAAAATACTGAAAAAAGCACTCAGTGGCCCTACCCAATATTATATGGAAAATCCTTCTCTCAAGCACTGCAACTTTAGATTTCTGATAAATCAATTTACTGAGATTAGAAGCCTTGGGCTATTTTTAATGTCTAATCTGTGACCTGAGAAACAAAATACCTTGCCAACCAAGCATTGTGAACAAATTATAATTAATAGTTCATTCATTTATATAGCTTGCTACAACAGCAAAACAAAAGTTGCTGAGTTCCTGGCAAGTCACAATAAATTACTTGGATTTTGATTCAGTAACACATTGTGCAGATCACAAGCTACCTCCTTTACTTTTGTCAGTAAAATATTTTTTGAAAAGAACAAAAGAACAAATAAGTTTTAGCGACAATGATAAAGATTTCATATCTGTACAATATCTGTAAATCACAGGAAATGGAGGAAACATGTGTATATGTAGAGAAAATATGCATACAATAAAAAATCCACAAAGTTTGCCAATAGTTAACATTAACTGAAATCATTCAGAAACATTTTTCCCTCTCAGAATTAAATCACTAAAATGTAAGATTATGCAAACAAACTGACTCTGTCAGCTTTTGAATATATATTATTTTTAGGGATGAATATCATAAATGTCTGTCATTTCTTCTTCAGGTTCAACTGCCTCTTATCTGACCAGTGCCTAGTCTGGAGCTTGTTCTCCTTTCTTCCCAGCTTATTCCCATTCACTGTTTCACAATCCCTCAAGTAGCTGGGCCTTATCCCATGTAAGGCTTTCGAGATAGAGTCCAGTACCTTGAATCATACTGAAAAATAAATTAGCAACCAGTGCAGCTTGTAAAGCAGAAGTATATCTGAGCATATCAAAGCATTCACTTCATTGTCTGCACAGCTACATTCTCAACTAGTTGAAGTCTTTGGGTGGTTTTCAAGGGCAGACCCATGTAGACCACATTGCAATAAGTTGTGAGGGGATCAGGGCATTGGTGGTTGTCTGCAGAGACCCTCAATCTAAGAAAGGATGCAACTGATGAACCTGGGAAAAGGCCTCCCTGGTGACAGCTGCCACCTGTTTATCAAGTGGAACTGGACATCCAAGAAGATCCCCAAATTGTAAAAGTACCCTTGAACAGGGAACTTGCCCAACAGATGCTAGTCAAATAAGGATTAGCATAGCTTACAGCTGAACTGTGAGTGGAGCAAGAGATTCTCAGAAGAGATTCTCCCTGGTTTTCTCAGGTGATGCAGGAATAATTATATTTTCAGACTTGCAGGACTGATTTCAACCTTACAAGGAAAAACAGACTGGAAAGCATGACCAGATGAGTTTATTCTACTTTATTATAAAGCTTCCCTAACAAAATCTTGCAATCTGTCTGTATAGAACTGGTAGAATTTACAGAAATTCCAGTTCAACTAGTAATGCTTGGTAAGCTGTTTGAAATGTTCTCCAGTGCCTTGGTGGTTCAATGACTAAATACACACAGAAAGAGGGAGGAGGAAGGGGAGGAGGAAGGGGGAGGGGGAGGGAGGGAGGGAGGGAGGGAGAGAGAGAGAGAGAGAGAGAGAGAGAGAGAGAGANAGAGAGAGAGAGAGAGAGAGAGAGAGAGAGAGAGAGAGAGAGAGAGAGAGAGTACTTTGTTCTGAAAAGCAATGAAACTTGCAAATGAAATGTGATCTTTATTCAAATTTAACTATACAATTCACCTGCCTTTAAGGGCCTGTCACATAGGCCGACGGATGCAAAATGTATGTAAAAAGGACACAGCGGACGAGAAAATGTTCCATCCGTTGTTATCCGCTCTCAAAAGTGCCCTGAATTTGCATAAGCCAGAGCGGACAACAACGGAAAGGACGGAGGGGGAGGATGTAGCCAGGATGTAAAGCGGGATGCTCCACGGAAGCCTAGTGGATAGAAATGGATGGAACGGATGGCACATCCATGGGGCTTCCAGGGAGCACAGCGAAGTGGAACGTTGCAACAGAAGGAATGGATGCAAGCGGATTGCCGAGCGGATGAACGCGGATGCATCACAGACGCCTAGCGGATGCAAGTGGATGCAAAGCGTTCACTGCGCATGCGGAGGAGTGCATTGCGTCAGCCCCGCAGATATAAAAGGAAGCAGCTCGCAAGCAGGTCACCATTCAGAGGAAAGACCTGCTGCCAGACACAGCTCCAGCCAGCCAAACAACCATGGGGGAAGAAGAGGAAGCCTGGCAAGAAGGACAAGAGCCACCATCCCACCCCCTGGCCCTGTCTCTGCTTCTGCTGGGGCTTCTGCTGCTCAGGCTGACTCTTCGGTGCTGGACCTTCTGCTGGCGCTGCTCCTGGTGCTAGGGCTTCTGCTGTTGCCTACTCTGCTGACACTGCTCCTGGTGCTGGGGCTTCTGCGGGGCTTACTCTGCTGGCGCTGCTCCTGGTGCTGGTGCTTCTGCTTGGTGCTTACCCTGCTGCGCGTCTCCTGGTCCTGCTGGTGCTTGCTGTGCTGCTGGTGCCTCCTGCCTCCTGCTGGTCCTGCTGGTGCTCCTGGTCCTGCTGTCCTGCCTGGTGCTTACTCTTCTGCTCTGATCCTGGTTCCTGCTGGTCCTGCTGATCCTGCTCTTTGTGCTACTGTTGTTTTTGCTGCTGCTGCTGCTGCTGCTGGTGTGGTGGAGCAGCGCCCCTACAACCTCAAAGGCCCCTCTGATGAGGGCCCAGATGGCCCTGACCAGAGGTAGAAGAGGCATAGGCATGAATGGGAGAGGAGGCAATACTCCATCGAAGAGGAACATGAGGATGAGGTGCTGGAAATGGCTGAGGAGAAGAGTATCTATCGTGGAAGGGACACAGGCTCTATCGAGACACCAAAAGATAGAGGCTGCTTGGGAAGAGAAGTGGAGAGCCTGGGCTACACTTAACGGAGGTCCTCCTCAATGGTGGAACACATGCGACCTGGTACAGGAAGCTGCAACTCAAGGAAATCTGGCCAGCCATGGTCCATGCTGACGACCAGGGAGACCTATGTATGGCCAAGTAAAGCTTCTTGGAGGTGGAACTCCACACCACGAGAGCACACCTCTGACAACCCTCCTCTCAGGCCAGCCTGCTGAAGCCAGTCCTCTTCGGCCAGGAGTCAACTCCTGTCCAGGCAGGTAGCTGTGGAGCTCCCCATGCACGGAGTACCCCCTGAACAGCTGCACTCCCCATGGCGGAGCGTGTGGGAAACCCGCCTGAACACAGTGGGAGCAAGGAGAGAGGCATTCCACAAGAGACCAACACGCATCCACCCCAGCTCCACCTCCACAGAAAGCAGGCAGAGAGGCAGACCAGAGGGCAAGCACACGTCCTGCTGAGATCAGGACCACCATCAATAACAGCGTAAGATCCCTCATCTGCAGCTTGTGTAACACACCAACAAACCATCCTCAAACCGCAGCCCTTCCCACCTACGTCAACCAGAACCCTCCTGGACATGTCGCGAATCACAGTGCCAGGTGATTAAAGGACAGGATTCACCAGTCCTTGCTCACAACCCTCCAGACCCAGCTAACTGCTCCCACCAGTCCAGGGCTGTTCCTCCACTCCAAGTGATGTCCACTGCCCTCCAAGGCGTCACAGGCCCCACCTACCAAGGCTACGGCTACCAGGAGCTCCAGCAGCACAGGCAGCCCTTCCCGAGTCCAGGCACAGTACATCGTACGCCCAACGGTGCCACCGATACCACTGATGCCACCGATCCACACCATGCCACAGATGCCACAGAGTATCCCACCCCACGCCTCTACCTCGCTCACCTGCAGACCAACAGCCCCACTACACTCCTCCTTCCTCTTACCCACAGCCAGCCCGGCCTCAGCACATCTGTCATCGGTCTTGGACTGACACCCCATTTCCATGGGGAAGGGCTTCAAACATCAACTAGGACTAGCCAGTCTCTGAGCGAGCTTCCTCCACACACCATCCCCTGTTTCCTCTCGGGCCCAGGCCACGCCAATGGCGCCTCAGACCAGCCACTCCCAGCAGCAGCCACCTCCACAGCACCTGGACCCTTCACCCTGAGACTATGGGCATGCCTCAGAGTGACTGAGAAAGTTGCCCAAGAGACTGCGGTTGCTACCTGTTGACTTTATCTTTGCTTCGGGACACTTGGGTCATTTTCTTTTATTTGTTATTAATAAAGATGATCTTTGCCCTTCACACACTGCTTCAATTATATTTTTGTAAATAAAACCTGGTGGAAACTTTTAGAAATGGTTAACCCTTTGGCATGCTTCTGGATGGGTTAAATGATAGAGTGGATGGCAGGATACCTTTGGGATGGGTAATAGCTGTGGATGGCAGGTGATACCTGTGGGATGGGTTAGGATACCTATGGGATGGGTAATAGGCCTGTGGGAATAGATAAACCCTCCAACAAGCAAGTGGAACTGTATAGTCCACCCTCCCAGGTGACCACACCTTTGGCCCTTTATTCAACTAACAAATTAATCCAATTGACCACACATTCAACATAAACACAAACTCTTTAAATTCCTGTTCATTGTAGGGCACTCAAATAGAGGAAATCTCATCAGTGTGATGAGAACAGGCTCAGAAGCATCCATTAAGCCGACCAGTCCTGTCTTGCCACTCCACACTCCAGCTGGGAGTTGCACCAGTGTTTCAGGAGGTTGTTGCTGCTTTCCTTCACGTGAAGCTCTGGTTGGGCCTTGCACATCCACAGCTGTCTTTCAGTTCGCCCTTTGCCTCCATTCACCAGGCTTCCATGTCCCCATTGCCTTGTTGGAGGTCCACGAGCCTGTTCTGCCAACACTGTGGTAGCGGGTGCGCATGAGATTGTGCAGGATGCAGCAAAAGCTTCCATGATCCGCCCTCGACGGTCTGTGGGCCGATACTGAATGGTGGTGAGCGAAGTACCTGGGACCTGTGGCCAGATGCAAAAGGCGTAATCCTCACCTGCCATTGCCCTGGACAGCCTTAGTTGAAGATCCTCTCTTCCGGGTGAGGCATCTGCGAATGTACGGGCTCATGAGGTAGCGTCTGAGGAGAAGCTCATCCCCCATGATGAAGTAGGCACAATCTTGTGTGTCGTTGGGCAGCGGGGTCTGGATCTGGGAAGCCCATGATGAGGTGTGCGCCGTTCCATCCCCCTGAGGTGACTTGGCGTTGATCCTCTCCTCCG
>BHFT01054539.1:0-11574 GCA_004320025.1 Laticauda laticaudata
GATTCATCTCTTAATATTAATCTCACCATCGACCAGGACTGTGTCTTCCTTGTGAATAATCTTTGCACAAAGTTTCTGATGTTTCTACTGATTCCTGCTATTTATAGGCACTTGATTATCCAATCATGAGTCGGAGAGTTGAATGCTTTCTTATAATTAGTTCAAGCTGCATTGAAACTGTCTCCCTTCTCTTGCTGTTTTCCAAAATAATCCTGACAATTAAAAGCTGGGGTGTTCTTTTTGTCTGTTTGTTTGTGTTTTTTGTTCCTCTGCTTGTTGGGTAGTTTTTTAACCAGTTAGAAAGAGCTTGTCAACAACACCAATTAGAATGAAGTGGCATAATTTGATTGGGTTTGAGCAATAAAAGATCATGAGCCATGATTTCCAGTGATGTTCTCTTTGTGCTTAAAGGGTCCAATACAATTTCCCTGAATGCTTGTTCTTGAACTGCTGAATCCCACTGAATTTACCCTTCCTGTTGCATTTAATTTTAACATGGAGCATGACATGCCAGCTCAAAACTGGTTCTGAATAAGGAAAATGGCTCTTTTCCTGGTCACCAGGCAACCATAAGTTGCCTGACTTCTTGTTGATTATTCTGGTGAGAAAACCAATTTTCTTCTAATTTTCATTCTGTGAAGACTGAATTCAAAGTGATGCTGCTGAATCTGTCATCTTGCAAACAGCTCTGCAAATGCCTTAAAACAAAGCAGCATCAAAGCACCAGCTTGTAAATACCTTTAACCTCTCCGTGGAATAAAAACCACCTCTTTTGTAAACTATAATTCATCCCTTTGGCCTAAAAGCACAGAAAAAAATCCTAATCAGTCTCCTTTCTTGCATTCCTTTTTATCACAGCAACTGCTTTGTATTTTTTTAATGGAGCTACTAATTAATTTTAAGCCTCTTTGTGTTAAATCCTAAGAGATCTGGATTTACCTAGTACTAGAGAGCCATCTGGTGCAAAAAAAAAAAGTGGGGAATGGTGAGTGAGACAATTTCTTTGCCAAAATATTCCTGATTACCTGAATGGAAACGTTGTTCCTGACATCATCTTGTCCTGCTGGCAGAGTTAATGTATACTTGTGTAAAAAATTATCACCACTGAATAAAATACTGTGAGTAATTCAGTATCCTCCTCATAGTTTGGACTCTAACATTCAGAAGAACTTGCTAGTTGGACTAATAGTGGTTGACATCCATAGGAGCACCTAGTTTTAATCCCCACATGATTGGTTGGTTTCAGAGCGTCTATGGAGATTCTATGTCATCAAGGTCATGGTTGTCCCAAAGGTACTTTTTAAAGAGGTAACTAGATTTTCTAGGTTGGTTTCTGAGCACCTTTGGGTTGGTTTCTGAGTAATTCTTCTGGGAATAAGAGCCATGATGAACAATTATATGAACATAATTGTGCCACCTTAAACCAAACATTTCTGGGATTTGTTTTGGAATGTGTGTGTTGCTGGCTTACTTCATCACCAAAAATGCCCATCTCTATTAAATGCAATTCAGATTTCATTGGAGGGTTCTTTGCCTAAACTATATTCTGCAACTCTTTCCATATACTAAGTTCTTTTGCTTCCTACAATGAAGAAACCTTTATTTCTGCTTGCTTCTTTTCTCTTTCCTTAACATCCATGCTAAAATAAATTCACTCATTGATACTCCAGAATGTGGAGTGCTGACAAGAATTTCCAAAGCCAAGTAGTAAACATTTTTTAATCTGGCTGGTTTTGAACCTGAGGAGGTTTCAGAGAATTGGATTTTTGAGAATGGAGAATTAATGTTTCTCAATCCTGTTCATCCTTCCTATGGTGGTGGAACTCATGGATGAGCAGGATCCTAAGCTATAAACCTAGTCAGTCAGTTGCGTGTTTCTAATTTAAGATGTCATTTAAGATTAAGCAAGTAAGAATAAAAAAAGAAGTTATATTTAGATAAAACCAAACAATTATATTTTAAGCTAGACTGCAGTGGTTACACAAATCCAAGCAACAGTTGCAGAGTAGATCTGTTTCAGACGAAATAAGTGCAACTTTTTCCATTGTAGCTTGGGTATGTCAGGGAGAAAAACAGCCATATTTATATTGAGTTGTAGGACCATGACAGAAGAAATGAGTAATCAAGTAAACATCCTGGGCTTGAGTCAAATAATCAGGATGGTGAAACTTAAGTGTTTTGATTTGTTTGTACATATTGCTTTTAAAAGCTGAAGGAAAAAGTGACATTTTCCTTTCCCCTAGATAGGCTTAACCCAAGGAAACAGTTATCCTGTGGAGTATTGCAAAACTTGAGTTTCACGTCCCAGTAAATTTGCAGTTGAAAGAGAAAGTGTTCTTGATGAATAGAGTGGAAAGACTTTTGGGTGAAGTGAAATGTAAATACACTAAATAATTAACTATTTAATAGGCCTTAACATTGTCTTCATGGGGGCATATTCACCCTGTTCCAAACCAAATAATGTATCATATTTATGTGGAATATACATACTACAATAATGAGATAACCAATAACATCATTGTTATACATCTATTCCTATAATCCAAATATTTGTCAACCTATCTACATCTATGCCTCCTTATTAGATTTTCTAATATTTTGCTTTAAAATATAACACATTAGAGCCTTAATATAAAATAGCTGATCAGCTACATCTGAAAAAAAAATTAGTGTGTAACTGAGAGGAAAGCCACAACCTTATCTTGATTTTTTTTGGCATTTTTCCAGACCTAGTATATTAAGAGATAGGAGTCATTTTAATAAATTGCATTGGATATTTGCTGGTTGATTGTGCCATGTATATTAGAAGAAAATTTCCATGTGATTTTTATATTATATGTCTATATTTTGAATATATTTATAATTTAAGTGCAAATAATAATTTTAGCAGATATTGTTTGATGATAATAAAAGATAAAATTTAGAAAAATGAAAAATATATGACTTGAGTAATACCAGTATGTCTGAAGTAGATTGAATAAATGTCTATGTGATAATGCTGTTGGGTTCTGGAAGTTGTTTATAATGAATAAGAACAGATTTCTGCCTAACTGTAAAAAAATAGTATGATATATAAGATGTTGTGTGTTGGGGGTAGGGGTGGGAATTGGCCTTCATTTCCAAACAACAGCGACAATATTCTAGGGAATAAAAATTTCTTATTTTGACTGAGCCTACTCATCTAATGCCAAATATATAAAAAAAGAACCTATTGTTAAAAAGTAAAAACTAAATTGGAATAAAAGTGTGCAATTTTTCCATTTATAATACTTAATTCAACCATCCTCAGTCTGAGCTTTTGATACTCATATTTCCAAATCAGCATGACAAAAGGCTGCATCATTGTGGGATTGTGAACGTTGTTGTCTCAATATTTCTGAAGGATCTGAAGAGGTAAGATTAATTCAAGCATATTTTTTTTCACAAACATTTATTCATAACATCTTTTATCAAATAATAACAATTATATTTCAGAAAAGGAAAAGATCATAATTAGAGTGCAATCCAATCCATGTCTACTTACAGGAAGGGCTGATAAGTCCAGAGGCCTTATTGTTGTCTAAATTGATATAATCTTATGTTTAATATCAGGGGTTAGGAATGAAGGCCCTTTTATGATTTGTAGACTACAGCTCCCAGAATTCCTCAGCCAGAGATGATTTAATCCAGGGCTGGATCAGGAATTCTGGGAATTAAAATCCACAAGTTCATAAAAGAGCCATCATTCCCACTCCCTGCTCTATATGAACTATTGATATCTAAATAAAATATAGGGCATCAGTGGTTCAGCAAACCCACAATACTTCATAGCATTTTCTTTTCTTTTTTTTTAATAAAGTTTTATTTGGGTTTTCACACACAAAATACAAGTAAAACATCTTTTTTGAAAATAGCATGGTCCCAGGTTGAATTTCTTTATAACGGACCACAAAACTCAATTTCATGCTGCCTTTTTGTATTCTATTCTATATCTTATACTATTTTACATTTTTATATAGTTTTCCCCTCTTTTAATTTTCTCAAATTTTTATTTTGATTATTCATCTCAATTCAAATCAATTATATTTATACTTTTGTCTGTCTGTTCAATTTCATTTATCTTTTCTCATTAAACAAATTTTCTCATATAGTTTACTAATTGGAGTATGACACCTTTTATATCTTTAATTACATTCAATTCAACCTCTTATTTAAACTTCATATATCTTAATTTATGACCTTACAATATAACACATAATTCAAAACTCCAATACGAATTCTGCTTGTAATTCTTATAATACACACTATATTTCCTTTAAAAAAGAAAAAAGATTGCTAAATATATGTAATTATAACCTTCATTCCATTCACAGTTTCAGTTCTATATTAATAATCATTAATAATTTTAACATATTTAACATTCTTGTTTAATATAAATTCAACTCCTTAAAAACACATATAATTCTCATAATTAATTTTCCCTTATTTTCTTTCTACATATGTTTTATAAATCATTAATAATACCTTTTCTTGCATTTAATTATTGACAAGCCATCTACTGAATTACAATAGCTATTTATCAGACATTTTAATCAGCATTGTTTCATATTTCTAAAATTTTCTGCTTCTAACCATAACTATCTTATCTACTTTGCAGAATCCTTTTTCCATTAGTTTTCACCGATTTCTTAAAATAGACCCTGTTTCTCTATATATTGCTTCTGTCTTTATAACTCTCTTTTCCTTCTTTCTTCCCTCTCATCTTCTCTCCCTGCGCTTTTTAAACCTCCTTGTGCCTCTAGTTCTAATCTCTCTTCTGCATTTCCGGTTTTCTGTTGCTTTCTTGATCTTTATACTTATTTTTCACTCTATTTGGGGGGGAGTTTTTTCTCCCAATCTTATAACTTTCCATATTATCTTTTCCCCTTTCGCTTTTTTTCTCCACTCAGATTATCTTGTTCATTAAAGATGGCTTCCCCACTTTCTTTGTCGCAATCTCTTGTTCTGCAAAATTTGCTTTGTTGTTTTCTCATAATTCCAAATCCGCCATTTCTAAAAAACTGAAAATATGAAGCCAAAAGAACCTCTCCCTTCTTGTGCATCTTTTGGTACTTTAAAGTTCATTTTCAGTTCTTCTAAAGTGGACCCATTTTTAAACAGTTGTTAAATAACCACCCGATTGATTTTTGTCATCAAAACAATAACAAGAATCCAGAAATCATATAAAGTACTCCAGATAGTCTGAGTATATCTTCTTATTTCTTTTTTGACTTTCTTTCTTGGGTTTATTGTTGCGAATATTTCAGTTAGAATTATCTTTTGGAAGTCTGGTTGAGATTTTTGCGCTGTAAGTTCTTTTTAATTGCCAGGCAGTCCCTCCTTCCAGATGCCATACCCTTTTATTCTTTTTCTCGTCCTTTCCTGTTTTCAAAAGCTTTACATTATCTCAGAATCTTATTATTCCTTTGACTTTTTATTTTCAGCATTAAATGGCCAATTGATGTCAAAGTGATTTTTTTCCAATTTCTTGCTTAAGTCAGTTAGTTGTCAGTATAGGAAAAGGAGAAAACCAAATCTTTTCCCTTTTTCTCTCCTTCGCAGCTTCAAAATCTTCTTGGGAACAATGTTATTGTTTTTTAACAGTTCAGTTCGAGGGTACCTTATTTGTTGCTTTTTTGCTGTTGACCCAGTCAACCAAAAACTTTTCTCTCTTATCTTCCTCCTGCCCATTCTTTTCTGGTCAAGTTTCTTTGTGGTGGCCATTTCTGACCACCCGCGGAACCGCCTTTGGGAAAGGGATAATGGCCAGCTGGGGAGGAGAGATGCAGCTCTCCTCAACCCTGCTGGCAGTCTCCCCCCTCTTCACCATCTCTATGGATGGCTTAGCCCTGAAACCAGCTGGCTCGGGGCGCTTCAGCGCGAGCACAATCGAAAGCTCAACAGAGATGAGGTTTCGGTCTGTCACTGAAGAAGCTCACCGGAAGTCCTCCAATACTTCATAGCATTTTCAATGTTTTAATTTATTTTATAAAGATTTAAAAATACAAAAAGAAGTGAAACTTACTAAAAAATAAAACTATAAAAACAGAAGTCTAAAAAACATACTGATAAACAAGACCAAGTAAAGCAGAAATAAACAAAAAGAAATATATAAGTCTAAGCATATCACTTAAACTTTATTGTTTTGAATATTGTGAATTTTTTGTTAAGGGAAACACAAAGCACCATTGCCTTATCAAAGACTGGTACATTCGTAATATGCTGAATTCATATTACCCAGAGTAATATTTTTTCAATTTCTTAAAATAATTATCTTAGCTATTCCCTATGCCAGATATAGTCATAGTTTACCAAAAACAGTCAAATCCCAATGTTTGGAGTGACTTAATATTGACATCTTGAAACCAATAAGAGATTTTCTCATAAATCTCCAGACACACCCACAAAAACACAAATATTGAGATTCTTTTTAAAAGCTCAGAAGACCAACCACATGAGTTAATGATCCTGCATATTCATTTTTCTCACCAAAGACCTGGGTGTTTTAAAGTAACTATTCCAGGTTTCACTCCTGCTTTCCAGTAAAGCATTTTAGCACCTATTTTAGAAAAGGTGAATTTTTCTATTAACTTAAATATTCATAGTTTTCAAAGTCAATATCTAATTTACAATACAGTAGAATCAAACAAATTTAGTTGCTCTCAGTCCCAGAAATGAATGACTTTTTTCTTCTATGTTGGCCTATGTAATTGTTAAGACTTTAGTGGAAATAAATGGGGGGCGGAATCCAGTTAGATTCACAAAAGTTTATACTCTATTAACATTTCAGTCCACTTAAATATGATTGATAAATTGAAAATTCAAATATATGTTTGAAAATCTGTTAAAAACATTATCATATAATGATAATTCAGCTGAGGCAGTGAAATCTATGATTCTTGTTTTCACGGGTAAATTTCCTCAATAATTTTGTCTACCTGAAGAAAATTATGTTCTTGGGTTAAACCTTAAACATAAACCAGTTAGAGAGCAATATTTATTTTAATAACATTAATTTTAATCCCACTTAATTTAATGTAATTTTAGTCCATCTATTGATACGTAAAGTGGTATTTTCTAAAACCTTTAGCATATTTATTTCCAGAAATATTTTAGGAATACTTTACAATACTTCATAATATAATATAGCTCGGTCAACTTTCAATCATTTAAAAATCATATTATTATCATATCATGTTATTGAGCATGGACCTGTTATCTTTTCCATTTTAACTTGATACCAAATATTGTTGCTCCAAATTACATTTGATGGTTTCAATGGACCTTTCCAATCCATAGTCACTGCATTATTTCCTGCAATCAATACTTTATTAGATTCTTATATTGATATTTCTTTATGAATGTTTTCAATATTATCCATTTGGGTATTTTTATTACATAATCATACACAGTGGCTGAATTCAAACATTTTAAATGAAATCAAACAAATCATATTATGGTTTAGCATGATGTTTTAGGAAAAAATCAAGCTGAACTGAAAGGCGAAGTTATGTGTGTCATTGGTTTAGAGTCATTGCATTACCATAAAAGACCCAAGTCCAGCCCTTGTGAATTCAGTTGACCCTTATCTAGCACCAGTTACTCTCTGACCATTAGTTGACTATATTCTTAGGTATAGGTAACAATAACAAACTCTTCGTATACAGATATATACAAATGTGTAGAAGTAGAACATTATAGAGATAGCCTTGAAGAAGATATATAGCAGCTGTTAGGAAACCATGAGCTTAGTCCAGAAAGACATGAAGGGGAAAGAAGATAGTCCAAGCCCCACCACATGTCCTTAGCATAAGAAGGAACTTTTTCAAGAATCCCTTATCATAGTCTATACCAATATAGTAGAGTTCTAGTGATGTCTGTTTCCTGACCTGGTCTTACCTCAAAGAGCTGTCAGAATTCAGCCATTGGTTTCATAGATTTGATATACCTTGACACAAGTGACCCAAAATCCCAGTTTGTTATATTCTATCAATTTATTTCCAGTAGAAATTACTTGTTTTGTAACTTCTGTAAATATGCTTTGTTATTAATCTCTTGGTAATATCTTATTAACCTTTGACATTGATTTATTGTAATCCAAGCTTTTAGATGCCTTGTTGTGCCACCCCCAAAGCAATGTTCACTGTTAGTATGGAACGGTTTTATTTAAATCAGTTTTGAACTACCTCTGGTAATTTTCTGGTATCTCATAAAGAAAGCACTTTATAAGACTTCATGAATTAATGAGAATTAAACTGAATGCTATCATTCTAAATATTGGCAGAGAGTAGGGTAAGGATAGGAATTCATATGTTATTTAAAGTACATGCTAAAATTATCACAATTAAAGTTATTTCAAAATGAAATCACAGGTCTTAAAAAAGCTATGCACTTTTGAATAAAATAGTTTCAGTCCACTAAAAATAAGGAATAGCTTTTTTTTTTCCCCATTTGCGGATGATATCCAGTTACACCTAGCCATTCCAGGCCTGGCAGAGATGATGTCATAATCCTGGTTGCATGTGTGAATGAGTCTAAATGAGTAAAAAATAAATTAATAAAAATAATGTTCAAACAGAACTGCTGTTGGCCAGTGATTTTGCCTGAACTTGGTCCCAACTTCTATTCCTCATTTCTCTCCTTCTGAAGAAGTAGGTTGATAATTTAGAGTCCTCTTTAGACTCGTGGCTTCTTTTAGAGCAGCAGCAATGGACAAAGATGACTTTTGTTGAACTCTGCTGGTTCATCAGTTGCAGGCTTTCCTAATGTTCTGGCTAGAATGTTTCGTGCTCTCATCATTTCATATCTAAACGGTTGCAAATGTGGGAATGATCTTGGAAGGAAGATCAGCCACAAACTAGACAACAACTTGTAAAAGTATCTAGTCCACAGAGAGAAGTGGGAAGCATTTCAGAAGGGATCCTCCCAAGTTTCCAGAGAGTCAAAAGAGAGGAGGTGAAAAATACTGCTTCAGTCTTGAAAGATTCTGTTAATATAACCTTACAATAACAATAGAGCCAGTATTCTTGATTGTGTTTCTTGTCTAAAAACTTTTTTTGAAGCCTAACAATGTCAGGCTCTGTGTGGGGCTGTGGCTGCCTTTGAAAACAACTCAGAGAAGCTTCAGTTCATAATACAAAATCTTATCCGGTCACCTTTTCTGCCCCAGTTTAGCTACCCTTGTAATCTCTGTGGGAAAGAATGGTTATGATCCACAACCAATGAGAAGTTAGGGCTTTGGGATACCTTCTGTTTCCATCACTTTGGGACTTCTTGCCTCTTGAGATAGGAAATGCCTCAATCACTTGGCTTTCGAGAAGGTTCTAGATTTAGTGTTGTGGTTTTTGGCTACATAGTCAGATGTTTAGACTGGATTTGACATTTTTATCCACCTTTTGCCTAGGCAGATGTTGTTTAATATATTAAAGGTATCATTGCGATTATTTGCAAAGCATATGAGGACTGGTGGTTCTAAGGCTGACCTGAAGAATGTCCCAAATTCTTTGTGGAAGTAAGTGATCAACAGCTAAATCTGAAAACAAGTTCATATTAAAGACTCTAGCTTAGCTGCAATCCAATTTTCATGATGACTGGGGAAATCTGAGAGGTCCAGTAATATATATTTAGAGGTTTGGGCAAGCTTGTCTTTGCATGGACATGCTAGTGAACTGAGTTGATAATAAAGAACTAGGGAATTATTCCAAAAAGAACTCAATATCCCATTTTATCAGTTACAATTGTCAGATTCAACTGGGCCAGGGCCAGCTCAACTGAAATATCTAACAATAGAATTATTGCTCTCTTTAGGAGTAAAGTGTACTCCCTTCTTTGCTGGAAATATACATGGACAATGGAGTGAAGGGATCAGGTTTCCTAGAACAGAATTCAGGGAGAGGAAGGATAGAAAGTGATGCCATATGCATCCTAATCCTATTGTGCAAATGATGACACAACTTACATAATTCATACTTATCATACGTTAAAACATCATTATGTACTTTATAGTTTGTACCAGATTGTATCTGTTTTTAAAATGTTGAGCTCACTACCCTCATATATGGCCTTGTTGTTCACATATTTTAAAAAACCCTTCCCATTATTTACATTGGGGTAAACTGTCTTTCTTTGTGTGAGTTCAGTGTTTCATTTTTCTTTTCCTCTATCTTTCAGCAGCGAATAAACTATCAGATAAGTCCTTGCCAGAAGGCAGCCTTTGAAGGAGTCAAGAGCAGGTAGGGACTTCACTGAGTGTAACATCAAAGTGACAAAAATGCTTGTGTATTTTACGATGACACAGGGGCTCAAGCACATCTTTGTCCTGTCATAGAGTGTAATTTCTCACCATGGTTTGCCTGTAAGGTAGATTGTTTTGAATCAAGATAAAGGGCTGCTGCTGGCCTAATGGGAAATTTAAGCAAGAAAAAAAATATCTAGCACAGTGTATAAGTTGTAAGATGTCTCATTCATATTTTAAAGTGTACTGAGCCATTCATGTTATGTGTTTGGATCTGAAGCAGTATCAGGAAGAGGATCTAGATGCCATACAGAAGTTTGGTTTCTCCCTAAGAGTTTGGACAGGGAGAAGTTCAAGATGAGCACGTTCCATATGCAGAAGGAACTTAAGATGTATCATAAATCTAAGATTCGGCATTCACCCAACTTCAAACTTTTTCAGATCGTTCCTATAAATTTTGTCCCTGGGTAAATAAGAATTGATGAAATTTCAGTAAAAGGTTAGTTTTGTTTTTCTTAAAATTAGAGTAGGACAGCCAAAATTAAGGCAATTAATTTTGATCATGCCCAAATAATAAATATGCACTACCTATAACTGTGTTTACTGCTGTTTATAGAAATGCTCTCTCTAATACGTGACTTTCTTCTCTGGATAAGACTGCTTTGGGCAACATGTTCTTTAGGAACAATTTTTGTCCATTTTAGGGTTGTTTTTTCAAATCTGGAAAAGGTGCTGCTTTCTAGCGTATATCTCATGTTTTCAATGTCTTTCAGAACCTCATTTGTGTTCCTGTGGACACTTTTATCTCTTAAGTTCCTTTTACTACTTACAAATGCATCATTCTAACTCCGCCAAGGATTAAGAGAAATTTCAGCAAGAGCAAACTTCCTTTGTTAGCTTTGTAGGCATCTTTTTCAAGAGATTGGAGAGAAAAACATGCACTTAAAAAAAAAAACCAGCTCTTGAATCTGGTCTGCTTTAATTCAACACTTCAGCCATATCTGTATTTGATCGACTCATTCAAGAGTCAAGTTAGATATAGAAATTGCAATGAATCAAATAAATAAATAGATCTTAAAACATGTCTGCATTTACTCTTAGCATAGTTTTTAGTTCTTCACTAGACCATTGAATTGAGCTGTTCTGTGGAGTTGAATCCATTCCAAAGCTACTCATATTCTGTGAATTTTATGTATATATATATAAATATATATATTATATATATAGAAAACCCGAATAACCAAAGATCCACATACAAATACTCGCGAAAACCTCAGAAAATATATGTGTGTGTGTGTGTGTGTGCGTGTGTGTGTGTGTGT
>BHFT01054540.1:0-10550 GCA_004320025.1 Laticauda laticaudata
CTGAGAGTATTTACACCAAGACAAATTCCTTGTGTGTCCAATCACACTTGGCCAATAAAGTATTCTATTCTATTCCATTGACTCTGCTTGTCAGAAGGTCACAAAAGTTGGTCCCATTACCCTGTGACTCTGCAGCTGTTATAAATATGACCCAATTGTCAAGTGTTATTCTGACCCAGCCTTAGCAGAAGTAAGAAACATACTTCTTGTCACAAAAAAAACCCTCTTTATTTACCTCTTGTGGATTAATTACATTCACCCACCGAAAAGTCCAGGCAATAGTTTATCAAGGAGTTAACTGCAATACAGATCTTATCAGTTACCTGCAATAATTGCAAGGCCACAAGCTCTCAGCTGAAAGGCTGCAAATTAAATTCCAGCAAGCAGTCTTCGTGGCATGAAACACAATGAGTAAAATCTTCAGAAATATGAACTGTTGTCTCCTACAACACCACTTCCCTTCCTTCTAGTTATTCCCTCAGCCAGGGAAGGGACATTCAGCGTCCACATGTGCTTTACTTCCCAAGTTGACTCCTTGTCCTCCGTTGCTCACCTCTTCTAACTGCTCTGCACATACATGCATCTGGAACAGGCCTCAGCTGTTCTTTCTCCTCACTCATATCAACCTCCAAAGGCAGCTGCCTCTCCAGTGGCTGGGAAATGTTGGATGGCCCTGGCTTTATCACTGTGTCTGATGCAGAGCATCCATCAGAGCCTTCCCCAGACTCCAGCACTGGCCCAGATTCCTCCCCAACTTCCTCATCATCCAAGTCTGCCACCAACTCTGCTGGCAGCTGGCAGGCCACAACAAGTGTCTGAATTTTGATCACATGACCACAGGAATGCTGCAACAGTCATAAATGTAAAAAATGGTCATAAGCCACTTTTTTCAATGCCATTGTAACTTTGAACAATCACTAAACAAATGGTTGTAAGTGGAGGACTACCTGTAATTTCTAGCGGGTAGAATGGGAGAAATATCCATCTGGTTCAGTTGCAAGCTGGGAGAAAGACACTGGAAACATGGAGGCTGATTGGAGAGATGGTTTAATGATGAAGCAGAACCACATGGTTTGAGGTCCTGGGCAGCAGACCACATAGTGGTGAGAGTGAGAGGGCACTTCCGGTGACGTCGCAGCATGGCGAGGTAGGAGAACCTTGATCTGCTCTCCTACATCGGGGTTTTTGCTCATGGGCAGCCGTTTGAAGTGAAGTTAGATCCTGGTGGGATCACTCAAGTGAGGAAGAACTCTTGGAGCTGAAACAGGAATTGCAATCCCGGAGGTAAAGAAGGGAACCTGAAGCACAGGGCAAAAGAAGTCAGCCAGTTTGGCTGGCCCGAAGATGTGATGGAACAACTTTGAGAAGCAGAGAGACAAGATCGAATTTGGAGTCCGGGAAACATACCAAAAGGAAATTGATGTTGGATTATAACTAATGGATAAATTTGAAAGGTAATTGGTAGGTGTTTGAAACTCCGGAGCGGAAGGGGGAAAGTGGAAAGTGGCAGCAAGACTGAGCTGTTTACCCATAGCTCCAGACAAAGCGGAAAATTGCTCTTAAAAAGGAAAGTGGAAAGGAAAGAAGAGTGATTATTGACGAGGAAAGTTTTGTTTTTCCAGCCATGTGAACATACCGCGGAAAGTATTTTACAGCAGAGAAGAACTGTGAAACTTTGAAATCTTTGAAAGTGATTAGAGAAGTGACAGCACAATTCATGGAGGCAGACATTGTGATTGGGAGAGCGGAGCAAAGTGGCAGAGATACAAGACTGAATGGAGAACTGAGAATTGAGACTTGAATTTATTACTGGATATTACGGGATTACCAAGGAAACACTAGAAAAGAAGGAGATTGTAAATCCTCTTCTCCTTTGGTGTTTGTTTTGTTTTTCTTTCTTCCTTAAACTGATTGGAATGGCATAATTTCATTTTCTATTTATTTATGGTATATATTTAATTAATAAGAAAATAAGATTGATTGGTTATTTTGAAATAGGATTTAATTTGAATAAATGATATTTAACCTCTTTGGAGAATATTTTATATTTTTCTTTTCTTCTACTCTACATATATCTGACTGACTATAGATTAATGATTTTAATATATTGATTAATATAATGATAAGATAATTAATTGTTTCTTCCCTCTCTTTCTCCTACCCTCCTTATATTAAATATTGTGAACTATTGAAATATATTAAAAATATTAATTAGAAATTTAAATTTTCATTATAAATTTAAGGAAATATTAACTGAAATATAATAATTAATTTAAATAAGTAATTTGGGTTATAACATTGTGATATACTTAAACATAGTTGAATGATTTTTTGACCTGTTAGATGATTAAAGAATTTATGATTTATTGAATTCATTAAGACTAGATACAATACTAACTGAATGTGAGGTGAACAATTAGAGTAATAATGAGCAAAGTAGGCTGGAAAGTTTGAAAATATAGTTAAGTAACTGATAAGAATCTCCTTGCCTAATGGTGCTAAGAAATTAGACCAAGCAGATAAACAGTAATATAAAAGCTTAGGGAACTGAGAAAATTGACTTGTAAAATATAGATAAGGTTGATCATAGTAGGCAATACGATTGGGGAGAATATAGCTAGGATAGTGGAGAAATAACAAAGAATTATCAAAGATATGACCAGCATATCTACCACCATTACTAAAGTAGGAAGAAAACCAGCATCAGCAGTAACACCATCCACCTCTACAGCAACATTGACCCAAAAAACGATTGAAGGGATGTTGGCACCAGAAAAATCCATAGCCCAAACCAGCACACAATCAGTTCAAACCACATTATTAACTATCCAAAGCATGATGTTGACACTGCAGG
The DNA here is from genome assembly GCA_004320025.1 of Laticauda laticaudata. Taxonomy (NCBI): domain Eukaryota; kingdom Metazoa; phylum Chordata; class Lepidosauria; order Squamata; family Elapidae; genus Laticauda; species Laticauda laticaudata. The sequence goes on from BHFT01054540.1 coordinate 2,855, forward strand.
AATTGATGTCCAAAAATCATATGGAAAGTAAAGTAGAAATAGAAACAATGAAAGAAGAATTTAAAAATGAGTTAGGAGAAATGAGAAGCGAAGTCAAAAATTTGGATGGAAAGATAGGCCAGATCCAAGAATTGATTAAAATAAATGAAGATAAGATTAAAGCGATTGGAAAACAAGCTGATCAAATGGAAAAGAAGTTGGAAGGCATGGAACAAACAATTAAGGAGCAGAATAAAGAGATCAATGAGACCCTGACTCATCTTGAGATGGACAATGCCTCCTATTATATTAGATTCCAGAACATGGAGGAAGAGAGAGGAGAGAACTTATTGTTGGTGATAGCGGAGATGTAGGCGGAGTTTCTGAACAAAGATAGGGATGAGATGGTGAATGAGCTGGACAATGTATACAGAGTGTATACGAGTTACACAAGACATCATAGACTCACCTGAGAAGTGCACATTAGATTTGCAAGGAGGCGAGTAAAAGATATAATTTATAGAGCTATGAGAGATGAAGGAATAAAATATAAAGATAGCGAAGTGATTGTTCTAAAACAGGTGCTGAGGAGAATTTGCGAACAAAGGAAATTGATTTCTTATGATTTACTTGAAAAAAAAAATATATCTTTTAGATGGATTACCCCAGAGGGTATACTGGTAATATGGAAGGAAAAAAGGGTGAGAATAGAAAACCTAACCAAAGCTCAAGAATTCTTTGACCAAATAGGAGGAATAGAGGAAGAACTGAGCAGCAGAGATGACCATGACATTTTGAGTCAAGAAGAACTATAATCTAGAAGCAGGGGGAAGGATAAGGAGAAGGAATGGGAGGCCCAGATAGGCTACCAAATGAGCTATATAAAGAGATAGGTGATATCCTAGAGATAATGCTATTAGAGGTTTGCATTGGGGTATGACTGGAAGCCAAAATTCCAGAATCTTGGAAGGAAGCATACATAACATTGATTCTGAAAGAAGGTGCAGATGCCAATCAAAGAATTACAGACCAATATCCCTTTTAAATTCAGATTACAAATTTTTTATGGCGGTAATGGCGGAGAGATTAAAGAAAATACTCAGTAATAAAATTCACCCAGATCAAAATGGATTTCTTCCCACGAGTCAGATCAGATACAACACAAGAACAATAATAGACATATTGGAATATTATGAAAAGCATCCAGGAAGCCAGTTAAAGCCAAGTGGCCTTGGTCTTCCTGGATGCACAAAAGGCTTTTGATAAGTTAAACTGGTACTTTATGAAAAGCAGATTAATCTGATGGATTATGGAGATAATTTTGTAAAAATGTTGAATGCAATTTATGCCACACAAAAGGCTAATGTATTATTAAATGGAGAAATTACCAAATCATTAAAGATAAGGAAGAGGGTCAGACAGGAATGCCCGCTTTCACCTCTGCTTTTTATAACAATTTTGGAAAATTTGCTGTATAGAATTAGATCAAATAAAGAAATTAAAGGAATTAAAATTAAAAGTCAAGAATATAAATTACAAGCCTTCGCAGATGATATGGTTTTTGTAATAGAAAATCCAATAGACTCAGGACCAGCTTTACTAAATGAAATAGATAAATAGATAAATTTGGTAGATTAGCAGGATTAAAAATCAATAAGGATAAAACCAAAATGCTAGTTAAAAACATAACAAAAAAAATTGGAAGAAAAGATGGGATTACAAATTGTAAATAAAATTAAATATTTAGGAATTTGGTTAAGAGCTAGAACATTAAATCTGCGAGAGGATAACTATGCTAAATTACTGAAACAATTGGAGGGACGTGACTTACAGCTAGGTTGGCACGCATTTTTATGGAACCCGAATAGTAAAAATAATATATATTTTACTAGACATGTATTCCAAAAGTCTTTAATTAAAATTTGGACTAATATAAGAAGGAACCATGACACCAAAATTTCGAGGTGGTTTTCAACGATGGAGGCGATGTTTCATTTAAATACGATGGATATTAGTAAAAAGTTTAAATGTTACCAAATATTAGACAGTGAGGGAAGAATTAAAATAAAACAGGAACTAGAAACACAAGAGAGAGTTACTGATAACTGATCATATTTTCAAGTAAAACTGAGCTATAACAAAGATGTAAAAGGGATATGGAATTGAGGTAAAAGACACACATTTAGATAATGTGAGAAAAATTTGATTTCTAAATTATACAATTATTTACTAGAACATGAAATGGCTGAGAAAATTGTGAAAGGGAAAAAAAATTTGGTTATAGTATCGATCTGGATGCCTGGGAAGAAATCTGGCAGAAAAACCTGACATTAACCAAATTAGTAGCATATAAAGAGAATCTATACAAAATGATGTATGAATGGAATCTGGCACCCTCTAGATTGGCCAAAATATTTCCGACAGCAACCCTGCTGTTGGAAATGTAAAGGGAAATTTAGTACCTATTTTCATTTATGGTGGACTTGTCCTGAGATAAAAAAATATTGGTTAAAAATAAAAGCATGGATAGAAGAAATCATAGAGTGTGGGCTGGAGTGGAAACCGGAATTATTTTTGTTGGGTATGATCAAAGGGGATTACCCCACTAAAGTAAAATATCTGACCATCCATTTATTAACTACGGCACATATTTCACTAGCACAATATTGGAAGAATCAAAATGTACCACCGATACATTCAGAAAACATATGAGTGTGCCCAATTGGAGAGGCTTACGCTTAAAATCAGTGGGAAGGAGGATACAGATCACTATTAGATATGGGATAAATGGTATAAGTAGGTAGATAATAAAAGGGGAAACACGTAAATGAACCTAAAATACAATTTATATTCAGCTGTTCAGATTAAATGTATAAAAACAATTGAAGCAGCAGTGGGGATGGCCAGAGCCTCAGACTTACCTTTGTTTTTCTCTGTTATTACTACTGTTATTATTATTAGTCATTTATAATATTTCCTTGTTTACTAGTTAAATAACATAAATGTATTTGTAACTGAAGAGTAATTATAAACCAACATGACAAAAAATAGAGTATATTGTGAATTATCTAGTGCTTAGTATGTGATAATGAATGAAGATGTAACTAGTACTAGCCAATAATGATTTTTAGGACTTATTCGATAATAAATATAAAGAATTATGTGTTATTCACATAGTATTGTTTCTGTATTTTTGAATTTGTACATTTTTAAATTTGTAAATAAAATTGTTCTTTAAATTTTTTTTAAAAAGAGAGTGAGGGGTATTTATACCTTCTTTTGAGCTTTGCACTTGAACTTCCTGTTCCTGTGCAAGAACATGTATTCTATTGGCTGTTGTAGGGGTCTTAGCTGGTTCTTAGGTTGTCTGAGTTAAGTTTGGTTAAAGCCTGGAGGGTGATGTTATGTCCCCAGGAGATTGTGCAATGTGGTAAGCTCTGCTGCTAGATGGTAGAGAGTTAATTCTATTATGTCCTGAATCCCATCATCCTGGAGCTGGAGATCTTTAATTTTGTAGCTAGGTAGACCAGTGGGGGGATTCACCTAATTTAATAACTGGTTCTTCCTACTGACTGGGTGGGCATGACTGGGGGGTTGTCATGTGTCTGAGTGATCACAGCCAACTCGATGTCACTCATGGCAAGGTGAGGTGGCACAGGTGAGCTGAAGCAGCAGTGGGGATGCCCAGAGCCTTTGACTTACCTTTGTGTAGCAACAGCAATGGTGATTCTTCAATGCCTCATCTCTTGCTGGCTCTCACTGTCTGACAGTCAAGGTTTTTAAAAAGATTTTTTCCGCAGGAAATGCCAGGCAGCTACTTCCGGCCTTTGTTGGTGCAGCTGGGCATGAATCCACCCTGAGACACTGGCCTGCAGCTACATCTTCTTTGCTGGCATGAGGAGGCTCCAGCTGCTGCCTCTTTGCTGGCACAAGTGGTCTCCAGCTGCCGCCTCTTTACCGGCATGAGGGGTTTCCAGCCACCACCTCGGTTCAGGCCAGGAAAGAGACAGTGGCTGGAGGCTGGTCGCACTGGCAAAATGACATCAGCTGGGGGCCCCTCGCACCAGAAAAGAGGCAGTGGCTGGAGGCCACTCACACCAGCAAAGAGGCTGACCAGGTAGGCAGGTAGCTGAGCCCCATGGGAGGCTGAAGAGAATGGTGAAGAAAGCTCAGTATGGGAGGCCAGGGCAAAGGCAGGCAAGTGGACTGGGCCATGGGGGAGGCACGTGGTCAAGACAAGCAAGCAAGGGAGCCAGGTAGCAACAGCTGCTATGCAATGGCCAAGGCAGACGAGGTAAGATAAGGGGTGATTGGGAGAGACGAGGGGGGCAGCCAGTGGAGCGATTAGCCGGTTCTTTGAACTGTGCAAAAATTTAACAACCGGTTCGTGTGAATCGGTCCAAAGTGGCTCAATCCTACCTCTGGGCTGACAAAAATCAATGGGCACAAAAATCTGCTGCGGGGAGGAAGATTGAGTCTGCTTTCTGTCTTTTAAGAAAAATATGTTTCTCTACTTCTCATCCAGGGAAATATAATATTCTGCCTTTTTAATATTTCTCAAAATATTTCATTCTTCTAGGAGAGGGGTGGGTACTAACTTTCCATAGTACCATATAGCACTTTCCATGTTTGATGGAAAATATTTTACACAAAATATAGGGTTTATAATTTCCTCATAAAATCATTAGTATCCTTGTATAATAGACTAACAGAAAAGTAGCTTGTTCACAGCCAATCATTACAGGTATAAGACTTAACAATCCATTCAGAGAGTGAACCAATTCTTACCTTACCAAGCAATTTTTTTCAAAATCATTTTTTATTTAGGTAAAGTTAAAACGTATTTTAAAAAGTATTTTAAAATAACATCAATATGGGATGCCCATTAAAATGTTGAACTTTCTATTCTTTACTTTTTTGTATTTAGAAAAACTTGGATTTTGAAGAGTGCTTCCACTTTAGAAATTTATTCTGAAATTGCCATTATTTTATTCATTAGCTTTTAACAGGATATCCATGCAATGCTGTTTTTGAATATATCTTCCCTCTTTCCTTCATTAATATTTGGTGTAAGAAAAAAGTGAATTGGGGGGTAATTCAACCTCCCGTAAGGCTCATAATAAATATAGTGTACAACCATGCACAATGCCCATAGCAAAAATGTAGCTGTAAAAATATCAGAAAATTACAAAAATATAATAACATTTATCTTATTTTTCCATTTGTTCCTAAGTTAAAAAAAAAAGTCAAAGGTTTCTGCTATTTGAGAAAAAAAATAAAAGAATCACATGAAAAAACAAAAACAGAGAGACTATGACTAGATTTCAAGAAGCCCCTGTAGAGAATGAATGAAATAAAACAGTTTTACACCAAACACATAATGTGGAAGCATGCTGAGTACATAGCCATAAACTGAACTAACTAACTAGGGATATTGTTCACAGAGCAACATCATTGTACAACTGAAACCATAAGCCACCAGATGTGCTACAGACAAAAGAGCAAATCCTTTGGTTGTTAGTCAATTAAGCTGTATTGGAGGATTCCTTACTTATTATCAAATTAGAACGGCAAGAAATTCTATAAATGAACAAATGCTTACTGTGAATTTTTTAAACTCAGGTAATATACCTCCTCTACTTATATGAGTTGATAAGAAAGAAAAAAAGGGTGAAAGATGAGATCATTCACACCTAGTGAGGGAAAGTAGTAAGAGAAAGTCCTCTTCTTAACATAGTTGGTTATAAGGAAGACTCCTTCAGGAATTCATCCAGCTTTTAGAAATCAGATATATGCCTTGTTCTTATTCTACAGCCCTTTGTTCTAAGAAGACTTTTATAATAGCTGGATTATTTTCATCAGAATTGCAAACTAAAATACTATTATGTGAACCACTTAAAGTGGAGATCAAAACCCCACAAGTTCTTTGCAAGAGACAGGTATCTTTAAAAGAGACAGAGTTCAGCTTTGCGGTTAATAAAAGCAGAAATCCCTGAGTCAAACAGTATAATGAGACTGACAAAGCTTTAGATTTCCTCCAGGCCCTGGTGAGATCATGTGCCTTCAGGCATATGTGCCTCGAGTTCCCTTCCCCTTCTGTTACCGAGCATTTGTCCCCAACCTCCACCCCCTCTCAAATGAACTGTGGTGGAGCTCAGAGGCTGTGGGTACTCACTGCTGATTAAATTCTGCTGACAGAGGAAGATGTCAAACTCTACCCAAAGCAATGAGCCGCCAAGGAAAAGCTGCTTTTCTTTGCTTTTGACAGCTGAAGCCATGAATTTAAGCAGAGGTCTCACCTTCAGGCAAGTCAACAGCTAGGCACAGAGTATACCCCTTCTTAAAGAGAAAGCTCTCTAAACTTTGTCAGTTTACTGTTACAGAAAGGTGAAAGAGCAGAGCGTACAGCTGAGAGATCCAGGACAACTGTTCTTTGAAAAGGGTTTTATGACTGTGTTTATAACCTATTGCTTTTTTTTCTTCTTCTATCCTATTTAAAGGAGATTTCCTGGAAGTTTTGTCCTCTGTGATGTGGTGGACATCAATTCCCATCAGCCCCAACCATTTTAACAATGGCAAGGGATCATGGGAATTTAGTCCAACAATATCTAGAGGACCAAAGATCCCCCACTCCTATTTATATTAAATGGCTGCCTCCCCATGGCAGCCAGCAGGTTTCTCTGGGATTTCTTGTGCAAGACATAGAGCTCATTCTGGACTAGGTGCAAAAGATCTCATGATGTCAGATGTGTTCGAGAACTGATCTCATCCATTCATTTCTGTTCCCGAGGCAACACATTTGAAATCACTGCAAAGAAATTCTATTTGCTTAGATCACTACAGTTCTGCAAAGCAAATGGGTAGGTTATATTTTAGGGGTAGGAACCTTGCCCTTTCCCATCTGCCAGTTCCTATTTTTTAAGGTCAGGAATATTCTATTGGTTCGGCTACGTTTGGCCAAACCGGTAGCTCCGAGGATCATCTGTGAGCAGTCCGGTTCACTCCAACGATCAGCTGCTGGGCCTTCCTGCCTGCCTAGGCTCTATACTGACTTTTATTTCCTGGGTTTGAAGCTCAGCTGCTTTGTGTGGCACAGCGGATTGCCGCACATCAGTAGTTGAAGACACAGGGAGAGTGCAGGATTGCAGGAGAAGGTTAGTAGCAAACCCTCTGTGCATGCACGAGCAAAGCACACCCACCAAGCCACGCCTACAGAACCGGCGGTAAAAAAAAATTGAAACCTACCACTGGTCAGGAATAGGTGCTTGGAGCTCCTCTGGGATAGATGTTTGCAGAGAGGGAAGGAGGAGAAAAAGAATGACCTGTGTCATGACATTGCGATGCAACTGATGTGACTTGTGTACTTGCATCAGATGTCATTACATCATTACTTTAATGCATTATTTGCATGATGTTGTCGTGACACATGCTGTAATATTGACATGATCATGGCTTGTAAGATGTTATTATTCATCTGGGTGGAAAGAGTTATCTTTTCTGTCCCACATCTTTTTCTCATGGGAAAGATGCTCTTCACCAAATGCTTCATTTCATCGACACATATTCCTTCCCCCCTTCAAAGAATAGGGGTGGGATATTTCTAAGAGTTTAATTTTATAGTTTTAAAATGTGTACTTGGAAATACACTGCTCAAAAAAATAAAGGGAACACAAAAATAAGACATCCTAGATCTGAATGAATAAAATATTCTTATTAA
>BHFT01054542.1:0-14458 GCA_004320025.1 Laticauda laticaudata
GACAATCCCGATGTGTAGTTGGTCTGTGCGTCTTGACAGAGAAGTACTGGAACTGATCCAATTGCTGTTTTACAAATATGACCCAAAGACATGTGGTTAAGACGGTTTGGCTATTTAATAGCGTTCCTTCATTGCAGTCTTTACCATTAGGTCCTTTCAGGGGTGGGATGACCTGAGTCTTTTGTTGTTTCAATAAATTATCGAAGGTGGGTGATTTAGCAACGTAGAAGCTTTCTTCTTGTTTAATGTGATAATGGTGCTATTCAGTTTTTCACTGTGGTCAAAACTTTTGTGTGTGTGTGGGTGCTTTGAAGCTTGCAACGCGTTGCACCAGATTTTTTTTCTGCCCAAAGTGATTTCATTTTGGATGGAAAGCTTCCTTTTGTATGGATGGAGTGTGTGTTGTTTTTCTGTTTTTTGGATGTTGTTTAATGGTACATATAGTTCGATGCTCCTTTACTTCAAGTAAAAATTATGTTTGAGAGTGTCTTCGTGCGAGTTTGGCACCAGGATAGAAATTACCAATCAAGAGGATGAGAGACTCTTGTTTATCAGTCATTAGTTGCCTTTTTGAGGTTCCATAACTCTGGCTTCCTGTCCGCTTGTGTCCCTGATTTTTGTTGTGACGTTATTCTTGAAAAACAAGTCAATCATGTTAGTGGTCGGTCACTGTTGGGAAAAGGGTTCTTTTAATTGCTATTTCCGTAAATTGTGGAGATTTCCAAATATTATGAGATCAGAGGAGTTGTTAAGTCTAGTGTTTTGGTATCATGAGTTGTGCTATCCCAGATTTGTTACTGGTTCATTGTGCTAGAAAGGTCGCATGTGTGGCGGTTCAGTTGTAGCATTGTAAGGCGTCCAGTTAATCATGAGGTAGATTGAAATAGCAGGAAAAAGTGTACGTGGCAGAGGTATTTAGTGTCTATTGTGTATTTAGCTTTTTGCATATCAATTCAGAATCAGCGGCTCTGAAAACAATAGGTAAGAATCAAAATTGATATTTAGGACATTCATAGACAATGGTCTCAGCAATCGCAAGCTCCTGGGTTTTTGTAGGGGACTTTTTTTATAGGAGTTAGCAACATCACCCTCTGCTACCGGATTTCACATCTGGTTTGGTGTACAATGATTGTCTTCTTTCCTTAAGGTAATGGCGTCAGAGAGATGTCACTTGAGCCATGTTTTACATTAATGCGAATTAGCTGTATTTAGTAGGAAGAAATTCAGTATTTTTATTTACAGGGTTTTCCTTTTTGGGGGGCATTGAGTAGCTTGCATTTAAGGCCAGTTGTTAGTTTGAGAAAGGTACGTTAGCAGCATGCATGGGGTCTGTGAGTGATATTGATCGTGATTGGGTGGGTTGATGTGGAGTTTGTGGTTTGTAGACTTTCTTTTTGATCATCCCAGGCTCTGTGTGAGTGTTTGTCCATTGTCTATTGTTTTTTAGAGTTTCTGCCTGGAGTCGTGGTGAGCGATTCTTGTGCAGTATGGATAAGTCTGGTCTCGTTTTTTTGTTAGGATGTTTTTTGCAAATGGCATTTTATTTGTCAAGAATGAATAGTCGTTTGCTGGACTCATTTTGCACAAAAACTCAATAAAATTTGCGGCCACAGACCTGTCATTGTTATTTGCACTGAGGGCCCATCTCTGTGATTTCAATATCTTTCTGGAGAGATGTTTGTTGTAACTTAGTTGCTTATGAATATCACGAATCATTTTGTCTGTGTGTCGTCTGATGCGTTGTGTCCTTGAACAATATAAATGCCATTTGGCGTTATGTCATGTATGCCAGTTGTGTTCTGATGAAGGAGCTATTATTTGTGGAATTATTTGAGTTGGATATTAATTGTTTTTCGTGTGATTTGTGTGATTATTTTGTTGTAGTTGTGATTGTACGTTGGAGTTAGTGGTTGTGTTGTTTGGGATTTGATTTTGAGCTGATGGTATTACTTGATCTGTGCTGCTATGTTTTTTTTCAAGAAGATTTTGGCTTGCTATGTATCATTGTTTTCAAAACGTTGTGTGTTAACACATTCTTCTACCGAGTGAATGAGTGATTCATGCTTTAACCTCTGTTTCAGGTAGAGTACTCAGTTTGGATTTATCTTAGGAGAAAATTTATGTGACATAGATAAATTAATGTATCTGAATTTTAACATATCACTAGATTTTGTTTGTGTTTAAGCATGGGCAGGGTGGGCTAGATTATCAATAGGCAGATTTGATGTAAATTTCGCCTTCTTTGATGGTTTCAAGACATCTGAAACATGTGCAGAGTAGTCTGGAGGTCATTGGTAGAGATATTTTATTTTGTTTTGTTTGGCGTTTTTGGTTGGCATGTTCATGGCAATGTAAGGTTTCAATTACAATAGCTAGTTAATGTGATAGATAGTTACTTAAGGCCTGTCCCACTGACTTACCGGATGCAGAAGAGGATTAAAATGTTTAAAAGAAAGCTTGCCGATCCATGGAAACGCTATTGCATCCAATGTTATCATGTACGTGTTTTCATTACGTCTACCTCGAGCATCTTCCCATGCAATTTCATCTGCGCCGAAGAAGTTTTGAGCTGCACAAAACTTTGTAAGGGATGACTTTCTGCGCATTTGCTACGATGTAAATCTGCGACATACGGCAACAAACGTACTTTCGTTTATCATCCGTTAAACGTCTGCTGTATCTCTCTGATCCTCTGGGCAGTGTCGCAACTGACATCCGCTGCAGCTATGCGTACGCTTCGAATTCTTCCCGGAACCGCTTTGGAGTGTCATCTGCTTCCATCCACTTTCATTCCGTTAACATTCCCCGCTACTCACATCCCAGTCCGTTCTTTGTCTTCGTGTGGTCATGCAATGGAGGTGGAGAACCCTGAGTTATTTTGCTCGCTCCCTGATGGCTTTTATGCATACATTTTCGTCGTCGGCGTTTGGGACAGTGCCTTTAATGAATTTGGTAATTATATAATGTTAACTGATATTTAGAGAACAAATCAAAGAGTAGGCTACTTATTCTAAAATATCTAAATCAATCAATTGGTATATTCAAATCACACTAATTCAAATAATTTTGCTAATCAATAGACAGCTAGTTAATTCAGAATTACTAAACACACTGGTAATTAAATTCACTAAATCTCACTGATTTTATAATCAGTATATTAGTATTCACACTATGATGCACTAGAAACTCAATTCATAATCACTAAAAACCATTACTCAATTAATCATTGATAAACAATTACAATTATTTTGGAAGAAATTTGATTTTCTATCTGGATGATAATTGAGGTGATGCGACAGCTCAGCGCATTGAGGATGTTAGTAATATATATATCTGCTGATATCTGAGAATAGGTTTATAACCCCTAATAAACTGGCAGGAGGTCTCTTTTCCTGGGCTGTTTGAAAACAACCAGTGAGCAAGAGTTTACACTCTTCTTTTTTGTTTTGTAGATTGAATTTTTGAGATAGTAAAGATGCAAAGATGCTGAAGGGAAGATATCTGGTCCCTTCTTCAGCAAAGATAAACGGAACAATTCACTGGGAAATTCATTTCCCTACTTATTAAACGTACAGATTAGCCTGATATTGAAGTTGCCACCTTTCCCTCATAGATCAATCTAGAGACATATCTCTATTCTCAAAACTTGTCAAATGCAATTGCAGTTAAAAGATGCTGGATTTGAATTATGCTCAAGCTTGGATGTTCTGGCTAAATGCACAGGAGACGGTCAACATTATGATTGTCACTACATCTATCATCTCTAATATGTTAATTTCTTATCTAGTTTTATTAGCTAATACTGTTTTACTGCTTTCTTTTGATCCTTGACTGTAAATTAATAAACAAATAAAATCCTCTGAAGTTTTATTTATTGTCCCACAGATAATTAAGGCCTTTTATAGGCTCGTGGCATTATAAATACATTTTATGGTACAAAGTGCAATGAGACAGTGCTCAGTTGTATTTAGGGCAAAAATAAACAACTGTTCTTGGGCTTCATGATGTCACTAGTCTGATGTTTCTAATCTACTCTACAAATTAATTTATACACACAAAACTACAACTTATAAACAGGCACAAGAATTCTGAAACTCAGATACCTGTAGCTTTCAAAAACAGCTTTCCTTTCATATAATTCTAACTGCTACTGGCAAAAAGAAACTTTAAAAGATCCCAGGTACAAATTTATAAATTCAGTTTTTTTGCAATATTATCATGCTGTAACAATCAAATTTATATCCTGATAATAAAATTGGCAGGACAATAATACAATGATCTCTGGATGCTCCAAATACAGTAAGAAACACCTTTTTTAAAAAATGCTCAGAAGTGTGAGTTTTTGCCACTATCACAAACTCAGAAGCGTGGACCATTACCAACCTCTCAAATCAACTACTCATACCCTATGGCCTATGATGCGACAGATTCCCTCAAACACCTGACAAAGAAGGCAACAAATCACATTTTTAGGTTGAATGGAAAAGAGGGAGACACAACAGCTCTCTGCAGCAAGTCTTCTTTATATGTGGATGTACTTACGGAATGTTGGAGAGGTGAAGAGTGGCTGATGGAGGGAAGATATTTTGGAAGTTTTTGGAGCCAGGCTTCTTAAAGCGATGCAAAGGGCTATTGCCATAGTCCTTCGTTAGACCCTGGTCCTCTTGACCTTCACGAGGGAGCTGTACTGTTTGATGCTTTGAGAGTGTAATACGGAGTGCTTTCCCAAATAGTTTTTGTCCATTTAAATGATTCATGGCTGAAATATTTAAGATAATGAAGTTAAGATTGGGGGAAAATAAATAAATAGATACTGTACCAAGCAGTATTTTAAAAGATCTGTTTCAATAATTACTCAGTATATTAGATTCACCTTTTGCTAATTTTCAACCACACTGATTTTCATTATGCTACTTACAGCAAAAATAGCAATAGCAATAGCACTTAGACTTATACCGCTTCATAGTGTTTTACAGCCCTCTCTAAGTGGTTTCCAGAGTCAGCATATTTTCCCCAACTATCTGGGTCTTCATTTTACCGACCTCAGAAGGATGGAAGGCTGAGTCAACCTTGAGTCAGTCAGGATGGAACTCCAGGCTTTAGGCAGAGTCAGCCTGCAGTACTGCTTTCTAACCACTCCACACCACCATGGCTGTTATATATTATAATGTTTCTGAATTTGGATCAGATATATTCTAATTATTATTTATGAGAGAATCAGATCACTATGCACAATTAATAAAGTATAGAAAATGAAACATGCATTAATTTCACATTAAAAAACTTCAGTTGAAAAAATAATCAAATGAATTTTTAATCAAATGAAAATCAATATCCTGTTGGAGAGATAAAAGCAGCAGTAACATTTTGTTTCCACTCTTAAGAGTTTTGCTGGTTTTTTTTAAAAGGAAAATTACAATAGATGTTTACTATAAAATAAATGAAATGCTCATTTTGTACAATGCAATCACACTATATCTTATTAGCACTTTTCATACCTAGTTGGGCTTGAGTTGCATCTGCCATTTGAACTAAGGCATTTTCCTTCTTATTAAACATGATTTTTACACGGTGAACATCACCATAAACACCTGCAAAAGTAAAATACATTTTGAAGTCATTTTCTGCAGATCATTCCAGTTATATATATATACATATGTTATAATGCCTACGCTATGCTGAGGAAAGTTTTAAAATAACATATATTAAGTACATTTGATAACTCTGCAAGGACCAGCAGAGCACAGATATGAAAATCTGTAAGTCGGATATATTCTAATTATTATTTACAAAAGAATCAAGTTCCTATACATACATCAACAAACATACAGATGTCACCCGGTATTTTTAAGAACACAAACCAATTGCAATTTGTATTACAATATCAAACATTAGCTTCTTAGACAATGTTATGTATTTTCTGCATAGAGAAACTAAACTTACCAAACAAGATAAATAGCCCATCTGGTGTGATTGCCTGCACAGAATATAATAACAGTTTTGTAATGTATAATTTGTAAATATGGAATTATCATCATTCATTGATAAGACTACATGATTATTTAAATTTTAACAAATAGCATAAATCTAATTATAATAGTTGGCAGTTCAATTCAGTTTGAAAAGAGATATTGGGGGCTTCAATATTGTTAAAATCAGCTTTGTTATATATCTATGGCTGAATTTCAATGCATTGTTATTGGGAAAAGAGAATTGTTCTGCACTAGAAAGTTTTCTTCTTATGTAACCTGCCATAACTACCATGTTTCTCATATAATAAAGCCAGGTCTTTTTTTTTTTTTTGAGCCCCCCAAAATGGCTAGGCCGTCTTTTCGGGAGTGACTTAATTCTTCCCCCCCCCCCTTGCATCTTCAGGCGGGTGGAGACGGCTTGGATGTTGACCTTGTCGTTGTGGGCACTTCATATCGGGGNCAGCAAGCCCCCCCCCCATTCCCCCATTTTGCATGTTTTAATATAGGCCTTAATTTGGGGGGAGGGGCTTAATTTCATGCCTATAAAACATGCTGAGACTTCCTATTGGGGGAGGCCGTATTGTTGGAGAAACAGGGTATATCAGATAGTCAAGAGCATAAGGAGATACAGAACAACTAATTGGAATGCCTGGTATATCAATATAATACTATGAAGACCATTTTGACCACATCATATTATTATAACACATTTAATGAATTTAAAAATACTATTGCATGTCTTCCAATTCGATACACAACTTTTTAGGAAAAAACTGACATTCAGTGAATAGTAGAAATGTGATGCTCAAAATGCAATGGGGGTTATTATAATGAGGCCAGGTACTATAATATTCCCTTTTGAAAATAAGACTTTGTTCTGAGAGAAGTCAGTGGGTTTTGAGGATTCTTACATTCTTCTACCAGCCATTTGGAAAGTAACAGGAAAACAATGGAAAATGCATGCTTTAACACACACACACACACACACATACAAAATTACAGAGTTGGAATGACTCTCATGTTCAGTGAATTACCCAACGGAGTGAAGAGCTTATCTCTTTTTCATAGAACTTAGACTTGGAGGCTTACTTATTATTTGGACTGTATATATTAGTTCCTATATCTGATTACCTTTCCTTTCCTTTTTTTCAAGTGCACTGACAGATGTTAATTAAGGACATGAATGCCAATTGGTATACACATATAGAGGGGGTTTTGTATGATATACATTCCTTTTGGGGATTATGACTTTTTCTTTTGCAAAAGAATAAAAACAATTAAAACAAAAGCTATGTTTGAATTGTGGCATATGCACATGTGTTAGCCTTACATCAGGATTGAGGTTGCTAACAAGTAATACAGAATTTCCATGCAATCCTGTAACTCCTGGGACAGCCATCCGCCCAGTCATTGCAGAGGTGGAAATTGCAAGAGGACCAAGTGCACTAGGAACAGCCGGGATCGATAAACCTGGAACAACCAAGAGTTCCAAAAAGCATTTCAGTAAAAACAAAACTAACTTCATTTTTATTTCTCACATTAAAAGTAAATCTTATCTGAAAATGCACATCAATCTATTTCTTCTCACTGGATTAAATATCATAGCTCACCTCTCCATTCCATTTTGAAACAGCAACCTGAATCAAATCAAACTCTCATCCCAATCTTTGAAACTTCTCCCCATGTTTTATGGAAGAAGGATTCCTTCAAAATACTGTATTACCCCAAGGCCTTGATTCTCGTGTTTCCTGCTAGTAGTTAAATATGGATAAAACACTCTCTTATGTTGTCCTGCCCAATTGCAGTCTAATAACTAAATGCCCTTAATTTTCAAACTGGAATTCAAAAAATCCAGAATGGAAGAATAGTCAAGCAATATTAAAAGCTTTGTTTTTAGTGCTTCATTAATGTACTGTTAAATAAAATAACACGTGACCAACCCCATTAAAAAGCTGCCAACAAAAGTTTGTCAGCTTTTGATTCTAACACACATATAAATAGTTAACAAACCTAAATGAAATATTAAGGGCAGAAAATTAGATCTTTACTATACCAAGAAAGACTTTACCTGCAGCTTGGGGGAAGCCAATAGCAGGAGCAAAGCCAGCTGCCCCTGCATATGGTGAGATGATACTTGGAGTACCTGAAAAAGGAAAACAAATTAGACCAGATTGTAGGAAGTTAATTTCTAGAGAAAGTAAAAAGTTATTCAACCCTTAAAGGAAAGATAGATTTCTTAGATTTATTGCATGGGATGAATACATGCCCTGTTCATTTCAGTTTATGTGATTCTCTGCTGTGCTTTCTATTTGAAGACTCTACCGGCAATTAAGTGATGAATAACAGCTGTACAATCTTTCCCCTCAATATTGGTATAATTCCAATAGGCATTTTAGGAACTGTTTAGGAAGTGACACTAAAGAACCAAAACTCAAGTGCAAATAACATGTACACATGTAACACTTTCTCTGTAGTTTATGAACTACAGTCTTTTTTTCTTTTTATGTTAAATTATATCATGTTATTTAATTTTTCACCATCTTCAGTGAGATAGCAGGAAAAATATATCAATTGCTTAGTCTCTGAAGATAACTGATTGAAAATACCCTTTTCAATTTTTAGATGAAACTATGGCATTAAAAACAATTGCAGCAACTTGTACAAAATGTAGAATATGATGTGCAGAAATAAGCACTGAGCAAAGAAATCAAGTAGGTTCTATTTCATGAGGCCAATTCACATGCTACAGCTATGATGCTTTGAAAACAGGAGAAAATTGCCACATTCAGAACTATAACCTTTAGAACTCAATAGCTTCCTAAACCTCTTATCTTTAGTTACAATATGGCAGTAACACAAATACTGCAAAACACTATATATTTTATACTTATAATACAACATGCATTGGTATTGTGACTTGTATTTGGCAATATAGGCATTTATCATTTAATTCACACTTCTGCTCTCCATTATAATTCATTATGCAAACAGCCAGCAACAAAGAGCTTATTCAGCCAGACAGGGCCTGCGTGAATACTGATATCAAATACATACAATACCCTGCATTTCTACCCAAGAATATTAAAGAGTTTTTGCATACAGCATGTAAACTCTCTTTGCAGTATCACATAAATGGATACCCTAACAAACCAATTAATTCATTTAATAGTGGGTCAACATATGCTTGAAAAAGAAAGTGAATATTTTTTCTCCTCTTAATACTACCACTTACCTGTTCTTAATTTTTTAAGCTTAGGCTCACTGAATCTCTTTTGTGTATTTAGATAATCAGTCATAAAAAAGTTGAACAGTGGGACAGCAAATTCACGAAAGTTTGCATTTATCTATTGTGAGCAAAAATGTCTGGGATCAGCGTGCACTGATTGGCTCAAAATTGAGAAAGGAGTTCGGCAAGGCTGCATACTGTCACCCTGCTTATTTAACTTATATGCAGAGCACACCATGAGAAAGGCAGAGCTAGATGAATCAAAAGTTGGAATTAAGATTGCCGAGAGAAATATCAACAACCTCAGATATGCAGATGATACTAATGGCAGAAAGTGAGGAGGAACTAAAGAGCCTCTTGATGGGGGGGAAGGGGAGGAGAGTATAAAAGTTGGTTTGAAACTCAACCCACTCAATTCCTGGGAAATAGATGGGGAAAAAATGGAGGTAGTGACAGATTTTATTTTCCTGGGCTCCAAGATCACCGCAGGTAAGGACCACAGCCAAGAAATTAAAAGATGCTTGCTCCTGGGGAGGAAAGCTATGGCAAATCTAGACAGCATACTAAAAGCAGAGACATCACCCTACCAACAAAAGTGCATATAGTCAAGGCTATAGTTTTCCCAATTGCAATGTATGGCTGTGAAAGTTGGACCATAAGGAAGGCTGAGCGCCAAAAATTGAGGTCTTTGAACTATGGTGCTGGAAAAGTTTCCTGTGAGACACTTGGAGTGCAAGGTGATCAAACCAGTCAATCCTAGGGAAGATCAACCTGACTGCTCTTTGGAAGGATACAGATTCAGATAATCAGAGTTGGAAGGGACCTTGTAGGTCATCTAGTCCAACCCCTCACCCAAGTGGGAGACCTATACTATTTCTGACAAATGGCAGTCCAATCTCTCCTTGAAGGTCTCAAGTGATGGTGCTCCCACAACTTCCAAGGGAAAGCTGATCCATTGGTTGATTGTTCTCACTGTCAGAAAGTTTCTCCTTATTTCCAGGTTGAATCTCTCCTTGTTTAGTTTCCATCTATTATTCCTTGTCTGGCCTACAGGAGCTTTAGAAAATAGCTTGACCCCCCTCCTCTCTGTAGCAGCCCCTCAAATATTGGAAGACCACTATCTCCCCGGTCCTTCTCTTCACTAGACTTGCCAAGCCCAGTTCCTGCAACTGTTCCTTGTATGTTTTAGCCGCCAGTCCCCTAATCATCCTGGTTGCTCTTCTCTGTACTTTTTCCTAGCAGGCCTCAACATCTTTTTTATAATGTGGTGACCAAAACTGGATGCAGTACTCTAGGTGTGGCCTTACTAAGGCTTTATAGAGTTGTATTAGTACTTCCCTTGATCTTGACTGTATCCCTCTGTTATCTTTATCCATACATTTTCAGTGTTAAGCAGTAATCACTGTCAGCTATGCCCCGAAAGGGTAATTTTGAACACAATCAATATACTGTATTTTTATTATATTCAATATACTGGGGTTTAGGAACTAAAGAGCATCTTGATTGGGGGGGGAGGGGGGAAGAAGGCCAGATCCTGAAGATGAAACTCAAATACTTTGGCCATCTAATGAGAAGGAAGGACTCACTGGAGAAGAGCCCAATGCTGGGAACGACTGAGAGCAAAAGAAGAAGGGGACGGCAGAGAATGAGGAATGAGGTGGCTGGATGGAGTCACTGAATTAGTTGGCGTGAGCTGAGATGGACTCTGGGGGATGGTAGAAGACAGGAAGACCTGAAGAAACACTGTCCATGGGGTTGCAATGGGTGGAACACGTCTTTGCAACTAACAACAATAATCTTGAAATCAATATGTTAAACCCCAATATATTGAATATAATAAAAATACAGGATATTGATTATTTTCAAAATTATCCTTTCGGGGCATAGCTGACAGTGATTACTGCTTAACACTGAAAATGTATAGATAAAGATAAGTTTGATACAGTTCCAAAAGGTCATGAGTTCAAGACTTTATTCCAACTGGAGATGGACAGGGACAGCAAGAACCCATCAGTGCTTGTTCCAGGTTCTACAATAATAATAATTCCCCTCCAGAATACAGTAACATCATTAGAAGATGATAGTCTTATCAGAGCTTTTTAAAAGTCAGTGTTCTTTCAGGTTTTACACATAACATTTCTCTGAAATAAGAGGAAGCAAAATTCATCTTCATTATTTTCTGGGTTAGCTAAGGAATAAAAGTTTGATTGGTGATTTCCAACACATGCTGGCAAAAGGTTGTGAAAGAATGTACGTCCCTTTAAAGGTCCAAATTTGACAAATCCTCTTTCATATCATCAGTGATGCATAAGATACAAAAAGTACAAAAACATATCTCAACTTTGGATTTTAATAATTTCCTAACAGAGACAGCTTTCATAAGCAGTAGTATTGCAATTAGAACAATTAATCAAACATCATAACCTATATTAATAAATTTTTTCAAAGCCACTTCTTCCAAATGATGGAATGCCCATTTTACTACTGTATAATGTCTCTTTGTGGAAAGAAAAATCTCAGTAGCCCATGTAAAAGGCAGGAGTAATTTGTTCTATCTCCAACTACAAAGGAATTGTTCTTACCAAAAGCAGCAGCCATAGTAGGGTCAAGTGAAGGCTGCCCATCCCCTGAAGGAAGGTCCAAACGTGTGAAATCTCTGCTCTTATCATTGTTATATTTTACATTAAGGCTTGTTAGCTTGGAGAAATCAATACGAAGAGTGCAGCAAGCATTGTAGATATTCTGACCATCCAGAGCCTATGGAGATATTAAAAAGTTGAGGTTATGAAATGCTTCCAGGATTTTTATATAAATACATGCAAAGTTGCAGTGTGAACATATACTCTGATTGAAGCAAAGGGGCAAATGAGATCACATTTTCATTGTTGCCTGAGCCCATTGTTTTATGTGCTTTGTAAAATAAAGGAACCATATTTCCAGAATGTTGTAATTCTTGTTATATCCCAAATATCATTTTGAAATGGCATTTCTTTGAGACTACATACATCATACTTATGCTGCATCACTCATGCTATTAAGTTAGTAAAATATAACCACCAAATGGTAGACATCTCTATTAGAAGTTTTGAAAGATTTGAATAATTAACCAAATAGCCTTTGTGGAGCACCTGTTTAGAATTTGCAGAGCAGTTCTGAAAACTTTTTACTATTACTCTTAAAGGCTTGCCAGATTAATCTTTCAAAACTGGAATAATCACATTAGCATCTGGCTTTTATTTCCAGCAATGACAGAATAAAGGGGGGAAAAGGAATTGGAGAAAATTATAGGCACCTCTGATAGGCAACAAAATAGGCTTTTGGAAACCTGCATTCTGCACAATGGCCTATCAACATTTAAATCAAGCATGTTTATAATGTACAATTATGTCCCTTCATCACACACAAATTCTTATGCAGTGTCTTAATTTCAAAGAAATATGATACCCTAATGGAAAGAAATAACTGTATAAAATGATTATTGCACTGGTGTAGGCTGCAAACATTATTTCTGTACTGTAAAATTGTAGCATAATAATACTTGTGTGACATAGCACCAGAAAAATAAGGCGTTTCATATGGAGTAAACTGTTATAATGCAAGCATATCAGGAATCTATTCACAAAGTTACCATTTTGGCATACTGTGCATTCAAAGGGTCAGCATATTGAAGCAAGGCCTGAAATTGATTATTCTTTGTAAAAGTTATGATCTTCAGAACTGTTCCAAACTTGGAGAAGATCTAAATAAAAAGTTCAAACAGTCAATTCATCCATTAATACTTTCTTGGGAGTTTGACATACAATGATTTTCCAACAATCTAAGTGTTTCCAACAATCTAAAGGCATGAGAATTTTTATTATAATTTGGAAGTGTAGCACTCTGAACATGGTATTAATGTTAAGAATATTGCACACTGGGGGTTGTAACAAATTTCATAAGTGAAACAGTTCTCTCAATAAAAAATAAAAAATAATAAAGACTGATTTTTCTTCAATATGTACATATTATAATTAAATATAATTTAGTTAAACTGGCCAGGTACATTGCTGTTCTTGCTGCAAGGAAAATATCACCTAAGCTTGAAAGCCTCCCCCCCCAATATTTAATGTAAATAAGGTTAAAAAATCACATTAAAGAAACAAAGACTAAAGAGTACCACAGTTCTGACATTGTGTACAAATGACAAAACAAGACTGCATAAAACCTTTGAAAGGATTGCTTTGCAAACACAAAACATAGCATCTCTCTTTGAATTGCAAAAGCAACTGTGTCCTTTGCAAGGTTTGTGCAGGTGTTTTGGAAGTTATTCCTAGCTGTTTCCATATATATGTGCCTGAATATATGTTAGCTTGGGGGGAGGGGAGTAGCTTTCCTTTTTGAAAAGCAAGCAAAACAAAACAGCTATGTGTACACACACACAGGCAGATAGTCAGAAATGGCTTTCAAGGCAGCCATGCAACTCTTGCAAAAGACATGGGTGCTTTAATAATCCAAAGAGAAGTGTTATATTTGCAACCAGGCCATTCAAAAGCTTTCCACCATTATAATATTCCACAGTATTGGGATTAAATGTATCCTAAAGCTATGATCTAACAAAATGTATTCATTCCAGTTTCTTCTTTCAATTCTACATAATCACTTTATTTATGTGTTCATTTTGTTCCTTGCTTTGAATTTGTATTCATAAGCAAATAATTAAGATGGCGCATATGAGAAACAGAGAAGGAAATAGATATGCATGATCCTGCTGGCTGGATCACTAGTGCTGTCTGTGGTACTGTTACACCATGCAAGTTATCCTCTTGTAGATAATTTGTTTTTATTACTTTTTCATTTGAATTAGAGGGAGGGCAATCTGTTCCAGGCTTAAAATATTTGGCAAGGGGAAAACACAACTGATAGCCATATTTTAATCTATCTGAATAAAATAATTATAAGAAGAACATTGGTTTATACCTGATATAGCACTTCTAGAGTAACAGGATAGAAGAGATTTTCCACAATAATTCGAAGAACCGAACTCTGACCAGGAGGCAGCCCACTCTCAGTAATTGGAGCACCCGTGAGGGCCATGCCTCCAGACTGCACAGCATTCACTGCTTGTAATGCAGCTTGAGTTCTCTGAGAGGGAGATGAAATTTTGATACATCTATCACATATGCTAACATCATTACATACAGATTATGCTCAGAACAAAATCCTATCGGAATCAGTAGGACTCCCGGGGAGAGTCTTATGCTTCCTTTTTTTTTTTTTTTTT
>BHFT01054542.1:14468-30734 GCA_004320025.1 Laticauda laticaudata
TTTTTTTTTTTTTTTTGCATCTACCTCAGCAATTTTTCATTCTGCTTCATCCCAGGTTCTAAGCTTTTCGGATAATTGAATAGCAAGGCAAAGTAAATTTCCAAGTTGTTGTTTCTTTTGAAAATACTAATCAAACAAGGTAAGATTCACTCAAAATTTTATTCAAGTGTGTCCCATTCTCCTACATCAACCACATCAGCAAAACACAAGGTAGTAAGTCCTAAGAGATATGGATACAGATGGTAAGAGTTGCTGCTCTAGCTAAGAAATAGACTAGTCAGAGGCCTGCTAGATACACAGTTCCATGTCAAATTCCAAATATAATCTTGAAGTTGCTGTATTGGATGAATCTTAGAGGCTGCTATATGATCCACCATCTTCAAGTGGTTTCTTACCAAAAGCACTTGCTGCTAAAAGACAATTACTCCAGCAGAACATGAATTTCAAGAATATCTCAAACTGATCTCCAAATTCCATTTTGTCTCGAATTGATGGGATACAGGTACAAATAACAAAATTTCCTTCAACAAAATAGTTAATTATGCTTCATCATAGTTCCCCAAAATATGGGACTTTATTGTTCATTGGATTTTTTCACCATAGCCAAGTTACAAATTGTATCTAAAGTCTAAGAAGAATAAATTGTTCCTGAACAGAAACATATGCAAAGCTCCCTGCTCAAATTGGAAGTATGATTTATTTATTTATTCTGTCATGGTTCCTCTTGGCATTTCCCAATACCAATTATGCAATATTGTTGTTTATCAAACTCTAACACAACGGTCTTCAAACTTGGCAAGTTTAAGACTTGTAGACTTCAACTCCCAGAATTCCTGAGCTAACATGACTGGAGGAGGAATTCTGGGAGTTGAAGGCCACAAGTCTTAAAACTGTCAAGTTTGAAGACCCCTGGTCTAACGTAACAGGGACTTAGTGGGTATACACAGCTAGTCCTCAATGTAACCACAGTTGAGCTCAAGGCTTCTGTTGCTAAGTAAGGCAGTTAAGTGAGTTTTGCCCCATTTAAAAATCTTTCTTCGCCAAAATTGTTAAGTGAATCACTGCAGTTGTTAAGTGAATCATATGGCCGTTAAGTGAATCTGGTCTCCCCCACATTGACTTTGCTTGTCAGAAACTGGCTGGGAAGGTTACAAATGGAACAATGGAACTCTCATAAATACATGCCAGTTGCCAAGTCTCCAAATTTTGATCATATGACCATGGGGATCCTACAATAATTGCAAGTGTGAAAACTGGTCATGTCACATTTTTCAGTGCCATTATGACTTTGAATGGTTGTAAATCAAGGAATACCTGTAGTTAAGGTGTTAGGGTGACCCACATCAAGTCCACAGAGTTATGGAAATTCATGGGTTGGCCAGTCATTCTTTCTCAGCCCAAACTACTACCTCCTCATAAAGTTGTTGTGGGAAATTAATAGGAGGGAGCACTTTACATGTCAACTTAAGCTACAGAATGAAAGTGGGATAGTATTCTAACAAATGAACAAAATATATACATAAGTCTACAAAGCGAAGAGGGCAGAATTCTTAAGAATGCTACTAGGACCTTAACCCTTGAATTGAAATTCTCTTCACTGCTTACTACTTTAAGTCTTTACAGTCTTTTGTCTGTTTGCTATATTGAATAGATATGTCCATGCAGTTTGCTTTTAATGAGGCTGAGGTAATTGGAGTACAGCTGTTTTGAGTGCAAAGATGATCATCTACATATAGGAACTGGATACTATGGGGATGTTCTGAATCATGTACCTAAATTTCTTATAGGCATCTAATTAACATTTTATTCTCAGACCAGCTAAAATGGAATAGCATTTCTCCCGATCCAGGTATATTCCTAGATGCATACTTCCTCAAAGATATTTGGTTCTAGTATCAAGTAGCTAAGTCCTTTCTCTTCAACTGTCATCAATCTTGAGAGTGCAAAATTTATTTCTCTTCTATGTAATCTGCCATAATTTGGTTAAACAAAACTCTCTCTGTGTGTATATAATTTGTTGAGAAGAAAAAAAAGGTCAAATGCAAGAAAGGCTAGATATCTTGAATTCCATAATGAATTATTACTGTTACATCAATTAACCTATGTGGAATGGGAAAGAAAAATAACTGCAACACTGTTAGCAAAACATCAAGCTGTAAAATAATTTCCCAATTCCACAAGCAGTTGAAGCAGCAGAATTGCCACTTCTTGATAATAATTCATGACCCTTTTGGTAAGTTGATATCTAACACATACACATAAAAAAAAAAGATGAAGTGGCCATCATAATAATAATAATAATTAAAAAATGGCTCATCATTAGTAATATAGAATGACAGGCATCTGCTTGGTTGGTGGAAATGATGCAACATGCATGACTTTATTGCTACATTAATGCCACAAATTATTACTTACATCAGAAATTAGAATGCACGTATACAATGGCAACATTTATATGATAATGTCATGTTTGTATGTTGTCATTCCAACAGCACTGCAGTTTGCTGAGATATCGCTTCCTTTGAAGATCATATACTTTATTCAGAGGTAGCATACTCACAGCATGGTTGGGTAGATTGTCAGTCTTAAGTTCTCTATGATTGGAATACTGAATATAAACAGGCTGACTGCGAAGATGAGGAGTAACAGGAGTGTAGTAGTTCACCATAGTAACAGCAGCTTCTTCTGAAGCCATTTCTAGAAAAGCCTGAAATACAGAGAAAGATCTTGACTAGAAAACCACTATCCTAACTTTGGCAATATGTAATACATATAGATGCCATCTGTAGTACTATCATGTATGATACTGTAAGGCACCAGAAGTCAATACAAATTACAACAGTTCATAAAACTTATAAAGTAGCAAAAACTGCACTAGTATTACCACCCAAAAAAAATGTTGATGTTATTTTTTTCTCACTTAAAATGCAGTTGCCTAAAAGAAGATTTGGGAGGAGTATTGGGAGCTGGGAGTCTGACTTTGAATCAGTGTTGATTTCTAATTACTACCTGAACTAGTTCCTGCAGTTTTCAGAAGTAGTTTTCCATTGCCTCCTTTCTAGGGCTGGCAAAAAGGGACTGGCCCAAAGTCACACAGCTGGTTTCCTGCCTGAGACAGAACCAGAATGTAAAGTTTCCATCTTTCTACCCTGGTGCTTAATCACTACACCAAACTGGCTTTCAGTTCTTTATTAGTGATGTAAATGATAAGCTGTAAAACCTGACCAAGCCAATATTTGATTATGCCAAGTACACATCTAGCAAACTGATGTAGTCACATAGGCTGCTTTTATGGAAATACACATTTATAAATATATAACTACTGGTAAATCCAGTCTGCTTTCACACCTCAATCCTGAATGCATAATATGGAAAAGGGCATTGCCAAAAACTAATGGAAGTTCTTTTAAAAAACAAAAAATATCAATTCTAAATGGTAAAACAACAGGAATGATTTTGCAGAATTTTTTAAAATTGCTTTTAAATTTTAAATACAACAAGAAACCAAGGTTTCCTCTTATAAGAAATACTGAGTTGATGGTATCCATCCTTTTTATCTATAGTAGACAGGAAGAAAAAATAACAGATTAAAGATTAAACCAATCAAAATTTACGTGACATCTAAATCAGGACATCTGAGATTTGTTCATGCTAAGCTTTGGAGGGCATGAATTACATGAAGCCACATTTTCTCATTTTGTAAGAAATCTACCTGGTAGTTTGTACATTCTAATTAACATTTTTCATAACCAGAAAACAAAACACAATTTGTAAATATTCCAGCAGAAGCCTCAAATCTGACTTATGGTATTTCTTTTTAGCTGAAACACTGAATATTTTAAATATAGTTAAAGAGTTCATTTAGTTTGTAGCTGTTAACTTTTAGCAACAAAAATGTTTACAAATTAAGACTTAACAAGCAACTAATAGTTTTAATGGGACTATATTACAAAAAAATAAACTTCACAGGTTTATTTGCAGCAGCTGCTAAATTTTGATACCTTCTTAAGATTAGCTTTTGCTCTAATTTGAACTTAAGTTTAAAGTTCTCGCCACTTATCTGATTGGCTAGAGCAATGTTTCTCAACTTTGGCAACTTTAAAACATGTGGACTTCAACTCCAGAATTTCCCCAGCATGCCAGAGGAGAATTCTTGAAGTTGAAATCCACATGTCTTACAAAGTTGCCAAGGTTGAGAAACACTGGTCTAGAGTACATAACTCTATTTTTAAATCAAATAATTATGCTGAAACTGACTTTGCACAAAATTGAAATGAATGTTTGGGTGTTAATCAGGATCCACTCTCCTCCAAATAAATAAGGCAGTGTGAAGCATATGAAAGATTTGGTTCTCAAGGCATTGGTGAAGTTTCCCCTTTTAAACATTAAAAGAGCTAAATCTTTTAGCAGATTTGCATGGATGTTCTATTGAGTTGCCCAAGACGACCATCAAATTGAAGCAGCTGTGAACTCTATACATACTGCATGTACTGAGAACCAAGGAGAAATTTTGAGGTACCACAGAGCTTTCCAAATGATGCAACTGCTTCAATGCGTTGGAAAAGGACGATTAATATGATTTGCAAAGCACTTTTCCATTTGCAAAGCACCTCCATCATCCTGGCACTATACGCTCCACAAAATGGCCTTACAGTTGCTTAATGACTGCAATGAAGAGAACCAGGATTGCAGTGATTCAGCAAAGCCTTCACGTGGGTGCCTTGCTTAATTACCAAAACAACTTACCAAAATTCTGGCCTCAAGTACAGCTGCAAGGACTACTTATAGTCAGGAAGTGGTTACCTGAGGAATGCCTTCTCTCATACACGTACCAGGCTTTTTCAGTTATTTTTACCCACCCAATCCAGCCTGGCAAGATGGGCATGCTCCAAATCCAATCAGCCAAGGGATGTCAGCTGGCAGGGACCAGAAGGAATGTCTCTCTGCTTTGGTGCCAGCCCTTTGAAACATCCTCTATCCGAATATTAGGATGGCCCTGACCCTTTGAGCCTTTTTTTGCAAGGCCTTAAAATCTGCTTTTGCCAGGGTGTGAGGTCCCAAGTGTGCAAAGGGCCGTTTCCTGATTACGTTACCATCTGCAAATTGTAATATTTTTCTTGGCTGCTGTTTATATTTAATTTTTAGAATTGTAGTTATAATTCAGATTTTTATTTTATTATTGTTTATTGCCCGGAGTCACTTTTTTGAGATGAGTGGCCATACAAATTGAATGAAATAAAATGAAGTAAGAGTAGATATTTTAAAAAAATAATAAAATTTCATTTAGAAATAGAAATTATTTCTCTGTTTCAGGTAAGAAAGTTTAACTTATATCTGAACCAAAATATATGTACCACTGCTGATGTGATAGTGAAATCTAATGATTCCAAAAGTATCAGACAAATTAATCTTATATTACACACATTATTTTTCTGTGATTATTTATATGATGTAAAACATACACGTACCTGGCTTTTTCCTTTCAACATCAAGAGATTAGTTACTTTGCCAAAAGGTACACCTAGAGAAATTACTTCTGCTTCAGTGACATCATTTGGAATTTTACGAAGATGAAGAACTCGAGAAGGGGAGCAGGGAGATCTGTCTCCTTTAAATTTCTTGTTGTCATTCCCATTAGCTGAAACATATATACACAAAATGCTTCAGCATATAAAGTATATCTAGTACGAAATGTGATTGCTGCGTGAAGACCAAATTTTAAAATTACTTCAAATTAACTAGAATCAGCAATAGTAACTTGTTACTTTGTTTGCTTATTAATCTGTTTGTTCATCTTTTCTTTTGCTTTAGTATAGAAAAAAAGTTAACACAAGTAGTTTACAATTCTAGTTATGATCAGTTAAACTGCATTGTATATTTCACTGAACTCTTTTTTGTTTTTTCATATTTGCAAACAGAGACTGAACCAACAGTCAGAAGATATATGATGGCAGAATCAGCTACTAGTAGTTTCCTTCTACAGAAATATTTACAAGTACAGGATCTAGTGATTTGATTGTCTTCTAGGGACTTATACAAAGGCATAGGGAATGACAGTGCTGGAAAAGATCAAAGATCTAGATTAAGAATGAGAAAACTAAAAAAAATTAAGTGATTAAGCAATGTTATTTATGTCAATTTGCTAAAATATACAGCACTATGACTATGCAAACATAGTCATACCAGGATGAGGATTTGCTGCATCTTGAAAAAGAATACAACAGCAGGCATTGTCCAGCTTTTGCCATAAATGCATAATCCAGATCCCTTAGCTGGCATATGCACAGTAATCACAGGTTGCCTTTGCAGGAAATTACCATCTACCATCTACTGGTAATTTCAATTTAGGAAAAGAGGAAACAAATCCTCATGTTGTGATTGTAACCTGCACAAACTGTGAGCACAGAAACCCATAAGCATTTCCCTAGGCTCATATGTACAATAGACATTCCCTTGTGGGAGAAATGCACGCTGTGGATCCGTGATAACAAACCTATGCCACGCATGCCGGAAGTTGCACGCAGAGCTACCTCTCTGGGCACACCAGCCATCACCCAGTGCTCTTCCAGGTTCCAACATGCATGCTGGTCTTCGCACGTACGGGAACACTGGAAACCGGAAAAGCAGTTCCCTGGAGCACATGTGTGTGCCGGCCAGCTGGTCTTTGCATGTGCATGCGTGTTAGAAACTGGAAGACCAGGTGGCCGGTGTGCGTGCGCGCACTGGGGAACTGCTCTTCCAGTTTCCGGCACACGCGCACACTCCCATTTCAGCAGTCAGTGCCAAAAAGGTTAGCCATTATTGCTCTGGGTCATGTACAGCAGCAGTCGCCAACCGGTGGCCCGCAGCCCACTGGTGGGCCATGAGAAAATTTTGGTGGGCCGCAGAGAAATCTCACCCCTAGAGCACCCCCCAAAAACAATTAATCCAGGCTGCACAGAAACACAAGACTACTCAGCCCACATGGCCTGCAGGAACCCTTCCCGCCCACTCACTCCTTACCAGGCAAACTTGTCTGCTAAATTGTCTACTAACTTGTCTACTATTTTTCCTTTTTCTGACCATCATCTGTTCTGCTGTGCTGGGAGATTTAGATTAGCTAGGAAGCAGGAGGAAATGGTCCGATTTCTTGCTTTCTAGCCAAGCAAAGCCAAACCTCCCTTAGGTTTGCTTGCAAGCAAATTCAGTGCAGACTCAAGGCAAGCAAATTTGAGAGACTGAGCTAGCCAATGGCAGATAGATAGATTTCTGAATGTATCTGTGATTCTGTGAGCAACTCAATCAGTCTGCCTGCTTTGCCTGATTTGGGGTAAAAGTTGTTCTTTTTTTATAAAAAAATCAATATTTATATAAATATTTATGATATTTACATACAAGCCATGCCCAGCCAGTCACATGACCAAGCCACACCCACAAATTAGGCCATGCCCACAGAACCAGTTAGTGGTCCCTGGGATCTAAAATTATGAGTTTGGTGGTCCCTGAGGTCCAAAAGGTTGGCGACCCCTGATGTAGAGAGTCTGGTTACCTCTGCTTTTGTGCTGGAAAAAAATTAGACTGGTCCTTTTACTAAATCAGGAGCAGAACTGAAGGAAAACACTTTTTTAGGAACCTGTGTGGACTGAGGCTGAATTTGAGTGAAGTGTATAATCTCTTTCGCAGTTTCTGCGTAAAGTGGAATATCCTCAAAAGCTGCAGTACATCAAATAATGAAGCAAGATGAAACTTTTGCTTTAGCAAATTGGTATTTTGGTGGTATCTAGCCAGGAATTTCAATTAGAATCTGTTCTGTGTAACGTTAAGTTATGTTTGATGTTCATCTCTCTCTCTCTCTCTCTCTCTCTCTCTCTCTCTCTCTCTCTCTCTCTCTCTCTCTCTCTCTCTCTCTCATATATGTGTGTGTGTATGTGTGTGTGTGTATCTTCAGCTATGCCATTTATATCTACCAATATTAATTATTTGCATTTTCATATTTAAAGTTGAAATGAGATTATATTTTGCTTATTTTTTTATATCTCTAATGTCTTCCCAGGAAAGAAATGTGAACTGAAGTTTCTAGACAAATATTATATCTATGCGACATGACCATAGATTACACTATTGAAATAATTTTGCTTTGTTTACCTTCTAATAGCCAGAAAGTCACTAAAGGCTGTGGTACCCCTCTGAGTCATATACACTGAGGTTAGGGAGAGAGGATGCCAGATAAGTGTTCCCTGGAAAGCAGATGGGGAAAGCAGGAACTACTAAGCTGCTATCACAAACAGGAGACAGAAACAGGATGTGAACACTCAAGAGGGCTTCTGGGAGAGGATGCTTGAAACTTACAGCCTTCCATTCTATGGAATGAGCTGTCTGCTACACTACCCCAGCCAGTTCAATCCATGGTTAACATCTCATAAACTAAGGAACTGTGATATGTTCCTCTTGTAAAACAAAAGAACAAGCTTCAGTTTCATATTTTGACTTACTTCAAGAAAACATGTCAGAGTTTCCAGTTCATATGATGGAATATATAAACAATGAATACATGCAAACATGGTCACTGATTTATTCTTGCAGGTAAGACCTTATTCCCACACTTGTTCTAACCCATCTGCTTTAAAAAAAAAATAGACTGGAATGGTTTCAACCATCCTTATCTGCCCATACATTAACTCATTGAGAAAACATTTACAGGAGCATATACAATATGCATTCTTAATCATACCAGTAGCAGGAGTGGGATTGCTCATCGTAAGAGTCTCGTATGTGATACCAGAAGGAAGAAGCTCATCAGATCCACGCTGAAAAGAAAATTATAAATATATTTGACCCTCATTTAAGCATGGACATTTTGTTGAAAATACAATTTAAAAAGACATTAAAAGCAGTTTAACATAAATGAAACATCTATTTTTATTTTGTTGTGTGTTGTAGGATGATGATCTTTAAAATATAAATATAAAGTATAATACATTGTATGAACATTATAATGAATATTTCATTATATGAAATATTTCAGGAATGGTACTGGTTAAATAGATTCCACATTAATATATTTTTCCTATTTATTGGTTGACAACTGATCATAGCTTTATATTTTCAAACAAGCTGCTTGCCCAATCTACACATCTAATACACTTTATCTTTTCATTGTTCACTTTGTTCAACTTCTATACATGATTAAGTAAGTCAAAACATTCCAGAACCATTCTTCTAGCAGTAAGTTGTATTTAAAAACTATTTTCTAAATTACTGAGAACCTACTCTTTTTACCAATACATCTGATCAGGGATTTCAGACACCATTAGACAAACTAATAGACAACACTTCCATTAAAAAAAAACAAGATATGCACACAGGTATAGTACAATTCTGACTCATTTGGTTTACTATTTCTGCAAGCAACTTTATGCAGTACAGTACATGCACTGCTAGTTGTAGATAACTTATGGGAATTGCATATCCTATACAACTGGGAATTCCATAGAAATAGACTTATCCACTTGATATAATGAGGCAAAGTATTACTATGATATACAAAATGTTGATCAATATCAAGTAGATTGAGACGTAGCTATCATTTTATGACACAATTACATTTTACACAAACATGTGAAAGTGTAAAAATGTAAAAAACAAAACACGAAATCTTTTATTTGCAACTCTTCAGGGAAACAGAAACAACACATAGCATACAATAGTAAAATCTGACTTCACATGCTAAGGGAAAGGAAAATCAGCACAAGGGAATTAATTCCGTTTGTGAATTCAGTTGCTGCTGTACCTACTTACAATGTCATCAGTCATATTTAATTCTTACGGCTGTAAATATTAATAAAATAGAGGACAGGTATTCCAAATGTCACATGCCATGTTTCTAAAGCCCTTATAAGGAAAGGTTCAATGCCTGAAATTAAAATCACCATATCTCAAATCCATCAAACTGATTATGATTATGATCATTATTATTATTAATTGAATTTATATTGCCGCTAATTCATCCATGGCAGCTCAAGGCGGCTTACAAAATATAAAACCAATTTAAAACAATAAAACTACTAAAAAGAATCAAAATAAATTAATGTAATAAAATCACCCCCTGCCCCCGCCCCAGCGACAGTAGTTCACACGAGCCATTTAATGGGCTTTATCCCGCTATGGGTTCTCCAGGCCTGCTGGCAGAGCCAGGTCTTCAGCGCTTTCCAGAAGAGAATTAGAATACATGATACCTTTCATGCCCATGTGAAAATTATGAATTTATTTTTTATTATTAAATAAAAATTATAGGCATTCCTTAATATTTCAGAGAAAATTAAGGTCACAATAGGTTTGCTCTTGGAAGATGTCATTAAACTTAAAGAGGAAGAATTCAGTTTCACTTGTTATAGATTACAGGAGTGGATCATTCAAAGTTTCCCCTCAAAGACGACTGAATAACAGCATCACAGAGAAGCTAAACAGAGTTATTCCTAATCATGTATTATCATCAATACACTTTCAAAAGATTTGGTAATGAGTTATATATTTGATCTCAATAATTTGAAGATGCTTTGGGATAAAATCAGGCTGTTTATTCAGCAACGGTATAGCAGTGACAACTGTGATTCCAATTAATGCACAGAAAAATATCTATAATCCTAAAATTATATATAAATATAAAAAAACATTCTTATAATTATTAAAACTTTTAAAATTAAACTTAAAATGCATAATCATTTGTTCAGCCACAAAGGGCTCAACTTTGACTAAATTAAAGTACTGGGATTTATTCTCAGACCACAGTAATTATTTTGAAGATCAAAATCTTATCTGATGATGAGCATGAATTTGCTTTAAAAATCTAAATCTTAACTTCAATTAATTTATTTTTTTAAATATAGCAATCATAAAAATAAATGGCAGATGATATATATTATTTTTTGCTATGCTAGGTTTAATAAAATTGCTAGTTTTGATTGCTAGACCTCTCTATGGCCAGCTGCTTACACTTTTGTCTTGGTTAATAATTCTCAGTACAGTATTGCCATGATTTATAGCACTGCTTATTATATTGTATGTATTTTTTATTAAGACTCCCCAAAGTGGTGGTTTCTGTTCATTGTACAGACAGAAAGTTTCAGCTTTAATGCTTTGATATAATAACTGTAAGATTATAGAATTTAGATGCAAAATATCAATTTTACAATCAGCATATAAGACTTATAAAATCTTCCGCAACAATAAGAGTAATATAGATGATCAGGGTTGCCAAACCTTTCGACCTCAGGAACCACCAAACTCATACTTTTAAATCCCGAGGACCACTAATATGATTTTTTTTAAAGATAATATATTTAATGTGCACATTTTATTTTTTATATTAAATATTAATTTAATATTAAAAAATAAGTTTTATTTTATATACACCCACACCCACGTATATATACAAATGCTTATTTAATTGTAACAAAATCAATACAATAAAAGCATTTGAAGATTTATTAAATGTACAGAGTAAAAAGGACAATCTCCTATAAGCTATGAAGAATTAGATATAAACTGCTACAAATGTCTTTGGGCTACAGCTTGTACAATACCATTTTGTCCCATGCTAGGACAAAATGCAACATAATCTTATGAAGGTTACAAAGCATTATTTCTAAATAGTTACACTTAGAAGTCTTAAAATCTTTAGTCGGATGTGTTGACACAAAACAAAATTCTTAAAATCTCTTGCCAAGGGGTCAAATTTGTTCTAATGTTAGGGATTTTATATTCAAGAAAAATATATAGTGAACCTAAGTTATTAGTTGCAGTTGTTCTTTTGTTTTTTTGCTCTAAATAATTTACATCCTATTAGGAGAGAGTGGCTTGCAATTTCTATTACTGTAAATTTAGTAAACTTGGTCAAATGCACAACTATTTCTTAAAATGTAAACCAAACATAACTTATTGCTAACTAGGCCTCCAAAACCACCACAGAGTACTGCTACACTCTGATCTACAATAAGAGTCACCTGGACCACGTGCTTTTATATAATATATATTTAATATTGTTAGTCAACAGAGTTGTTCTAGAAGCAAGTATCTTGCATACTTTGATTAAAAGAAAAAAACATACACAAGCTCAAAGAAATTGACCTGATTTTATGGAACTATTTAAAACAATATAGGCTAAAACAATCAGAATGTTCTGAGATACTTCAATAAAAATATTTTGGAGAAGAATTTTGGACAAAATATTAGTAAAAAAATAATTTTAAGCTCCATGTTATATTCTTTCAAAAATAGCATGTGTCTCTGAAAATATTCATAGTCAATGAATAAAACAATAGTAGTTTATTTACGGGGAGTTCTTAAATTATGTCCATTCATTCAGGGGCTGCTCAAAGTTATGACAGCATTGAAAACATGGAATTAAGACTGGTTCTTGAAGTTCTAGCTGTTGCAGTAACCCCCCCTAAGTCATGTGATAAATATTCAGCCCCACCTGTAATTACAACCATATGCCTGCCCCACTATCCCCAAGCTGACCATCATCTTATTCACTTGAGAAAAGGTGGGAGTCACAAGCAAGTGGATGAGGGTGACAGCTGCTGTGGGCGAATGCTAGAGAGTGCTCACTATGGTGTGTGTGTGTGTGTCGGGGGGGGGTCTGCTGTAGTGCTGGGACTGGTGGCTGGTCAGCGATATTGGGGCATGAAACCTGCAGAGGGCTTTACTGCAGCACAGGGCTTGAAGTGAGTTCTAGTTAGCACTGTCTTGAAGCAGAAGTCCCGGGCAGCAGTGGCAGGGCGAGATTGTTGAAGAAGGCCATCACTGAGGAATGTGCCTCAAGTCCCATGCTGCAACAAGCCCTACGCTCCCTTGTGCCTGCAACACTGCGCCCACCCCATGGCCTGCTTTTCTGGGAATCCTGCCTCTTCCTGCGAGGGTCATGAGAGGTCTTCATTTAATGACCTGAGAGATCCTGGGTTTATGACAGGAACCGGAACTGCCAGGATTTCTGTTGTTAAGCTAATGTGGTCACATGTCACCGCATTTTACATCCGTATCACTTAGTGTGAAAATCATGGTCCCAGCTGCCATAACAACCCAAGGACTACTTATATATTTAGGCAGGAAATTTTTTTTTTCCTCTTTTTAGTACTTTAAAAAATTATGAACATTTCAGTATTGCTTGTGGCACTACTTTTTCAATTTAAGAAAAATACCAGTATCGTTTTTTATGATTCCCCAAGGAATCTGCCTCTGGACAAAGAAGAATCAGAACAGTAACATTATAGTTCTCCTACAACTTGCAGTTTTGTCCCTCAGGAAATCTGCCTAATGTTTATCATCTAAAAGTTTACAATTTATAAAACAATCATTATACTGCAGGAATAGCACCAAACAAAGTATCAAATGAGCTTCATTCTCACTATGTTCATTCATAGACTTCTTCCATGTGTCTTCCACTGTCAAGGAATATCCATTTTAGCAAAATTTGTTGTGTAATTGTTGGAACACTTGTACAGAATGCAAACAGCCAAAGCCCCTTCTCAAAACTTTTGGAAGATATTC
This sequence comes from Laticauda laticaudata, assembly GCA_004320025.1. Classification (NCBI taxonomy): domain Eukaryota; kingdom Metazoa; phylum Chordata; class Lepidosauria; order Squamata; family Elapidae; genus Laticauda; species Laticauda laticaudata. The sequence continues at coordinate 27,996 of BHFT01054542.1, forward strand.
CTGAGTTCCCTTTACACAAACACACACACACACACACACACACACACACACACACACACACACACACAAGATTACAGGTAGCTTATCTCACAAATATATCTACTTCCCACTTATGACTATAACTGTGTTGCTTGTATCGTTATAATTTATATTGTTTTGTTTCCTAGTATGATTTGATTGCTTATTAGTAACATGACTATCGCTAAGTGTTGCATCTTATGATTCTTGATAAACGTATTTTTCCCTTTATGTACAATGAGAGGATATGGATCAAAGATAAATTCCTTCTGTGTATAATTACACTTGGCCAATAAAGAATTCTCTTCTTTTCATTTATTTTATTTAAGGCAGAGAAAGGAGTGCTATATATGCCATCCTGAGCTCCTGAAGGCAGGATATAAATCTAATAAATGGTAGCACTGAAAAATTCTATTTTCACTAACCTTTGTACCATTTGAAGGACAACTGGAAACTCTTTCTAATGAAATAATTTGACACATGTATATAGCTTCTAGTGTTACTTCCACAGATATGAACATTTTATATTAACAAAATTTGGTTCAGCCAAATTTTCCATAGTAAATCTTATGTATGAGAATGCCTAACTGATGTTATATTTGTTTTACTATTTTGTGCAGTGTTACTTTTTCACCAGAAAGGAAGGAAGGAAGGAAGGAAATCTGTTCTGATACATATATATGTTTAGAAACATAATATTGTTGATGAGCTAAACTTATACAAAGAATGCAATTTCAGAACACCAAATCACTTAAATGAAATAGCAACAAGCCTCACAAAACAACCCACAAGCCATTTCACTACGGGTTCATTGAGTTGATCAGTAATCTCCCCAGAAACAAGGTTCTTAGTTTAACACAGGGAGCTAGCAGCTGTTTCAGTCTTGCTTTCTCACTGGCACCGTTTGCATGTAGCTAGTTCCATTGTCTAAGACTCTAATATATCAATTACTCAAGCTTCCTGCTAGATCAGTATCAGGATCTGGTATGCCTTAAACAGACACACACAGAAAATATGACAATCATCGAGAGAATGAATTCAGTATCCATATCATAAACTAGTAGGATGAACAAAATCAAGATATTTTATCCTCAAGAAATTCTTACCAGATGGTCAATCACAAAGAGCTTAAAATATTCTTAATATTCCTCTTTTTACTGCTTAAGCTAAGCAACAAGTTTCTGAATCAATGGCATAAATGGATTCATGAAGTCTCCAAAAGTAACTTCTGGGCTTTGCTTGTTTAACTGGGAAACCCAACAGTGTCGTAAATGACTGCTTTAATTTCAGCCTTCCCTCTTTCATTGTCATGAAGGCCGGAATGGGGAAGCCAAGAGATCAGTTGCATAAACTCTATTAATTGCTGGCTGCATAGCCTACATTAATATAGTTATCTAACAGGATTTTAAGCACAATAGATCTTTGCAAGGAATCAAATAATCAATGCAAGCAGCTCAAATAATGAATTTTTATGTGCGAACAACTGACTATTCCAAGCAATATTAAAGTATATTATACAATATTAGGAGTAAAACCTCTTTATTCAATATTTGATCAACTTGCTGTGGCAGAATCTATATTGTCTGTATAATAATAGATTTCTGCCAATTCATTAGAACTTTTAGTCCCAAATTATGCAACAAAGTGATAGTTTCATTCCCAAAATTTCCATCAGTCACAGAAACCAAAAAGCAAAAGACCTCCTGTAATTTCGGTCATAAATCTAAATGACATTTAATTTTCCACCTGAGACACTTAGTATTTATATAAGCTTATTCAAGATAAGGCTAGGATTTTATATATATTTTACCGCCCACCGCCATCCTTAAGAAAATACTCTTAATAAATGAAAAATTACTATTTTATAACCAATTTAATTATATTTTTAACTCCAAAATTTTGTGCACTGAAACAAAAAAAATTAGTACAATAAATTAGCAACTGAGTGGCAACAAACAAGTAGTTACTTGTAACAGAAATCTTTTTAAGTATCTTATTACTGGTTTTATAAAAAAAGGGTCAGAGGCCTAGATTGCGTGTTCAATCCTAGTGGCAGTTGTTTATCAGGGTGCGAAGAGAAAATATGTGCTGCAAACTTCACACAGACGTCAAGAAGGGCATCCAGCTAATAAACACTTATCTCTACTCAGCGTCCCCGACTCCACCCGAATAAAGGGATTAAAGTGTCATAAAAAGAAAAAACTACTGGTTTTGTAAACCCACGACTGGATTAATGAAAATGGAATTGTTTTATGGATTGCTGATGAAAAAGGATGACTATGAAAATATTCATATTGTAACTTTAAAGAGCAAGGAAAGGTAATGAACTTGTTTGCAATTGCTAAAAAGGACAGAGGTAGCTTTTCTACCTGTGCTCCCTCCTTTTTTCTTTTACATCTTCTCTTTTTAATTTCACTCTACATAATTTCATGTTTATCTTATGTGAAAGTCTTTAATAAAAAAAATTACATTCAAAGATTAATGAAAATATACTCTCTTCAGATAGCTAAAACTGTAACTAAGTAAATAAATACCGAGTAAGCAACTAGAAACCCTGCTGTGTATATGATGAATTCCTTCTGGTCATATTTTTGATTGACTTAAAATGGAAGAAAGTAGAAAAACAAATTTTACCAATTGGAGTCAAGAGCTACCTAGTGCTAAGAACATGAATTCAAAAGTGTGGGGAGAAGCAGCTTCCCCCCCCCCAAAAAAAAAAAA
>BHFT01054542.1:30741-47050 GCA_004320025.1 Laticauda laticaudata
CCCCCCCCCAAAAAAAAAAAACATAAAAACTCCTTAACAGTGTTTATGACAGCTGCTATATGCATCTCCACATATCTCCAAAACATCATCTGCCCTTTCAATCTCAATCACTATGGTACTTTGAACTACTATTTGCTGGAAGCCCATTAAGGATTTCTTACAAAAGGAGTTTTCAAATAATTTCAGGCTGTATAACCTGTCAGTTAAGAAGAAGTCAGTTAAGTTCTGGAAGCCCTGATCAAGAGATGCAGTTTGAGTGATTTTCCCCTCTCAGTCTCTCATGGAATTCCATCAAGTTATCCCAGAAGTCTAGGAGTACGCAAAACTCTGAAAAATCCTATTTTAGAGATTAACAATTGTGACTTTTTCTTTTATAAAACTCTTTTAACAAAATGCTGTAGATGTATCCATCAATGCATACTCGTAATAGATTCATTGGGTACATTTGCACTTGAAATTATACATACAGTACTAAAGTCATACTGAGAACTTTCAGCTAATTTACTCTGCCACCAGAAGTGCCATGTGTTTTCCAGATGACTGCATTACAAAAATCATAATCCCTTGCCACTGGCCATGCTATTTTGGCATGACAGAAGTTGAATTTTAAGAGAAGAGATCTCTGGAGTATCAGTTTATTTATTCCTTAGCAAGAGCTCCAAAATAATCCTTGCCATCAAAGAATTCTTTTGCTGATTAGGACACCATAACAATAACAATACAGATCAATATTAAACAAAGTAACAACTTTGCCAACAGAACATAAAAATGAGTGCTTATGAAAATGCTAGTGCTAGAAAAGAACAAAGAGACTTTTTTTAACATGTTCACTGTTCCATATTAGTTAAGATTTGCACATTATAATAAATCTCTTCTACAAACAGTATAAGAAGTGATGCAGCAGATTACAAATGGATTGAAGAACAGCAAATCTAGAAGATGTATCTTTCATTAAACGAACAAAGTTCATGGTATCAAGAAAAAGACAGAACCTTTGTTATTAAAAGTTTTAGATTAGATAAAAATAAGCTTTTAGGATTGTGCATCTGACATTAGATCTAAAGATATTCAAACAAAATTATGTTTAGCAAGAAAATAGATTTTTTTAAAAGTTTTTGCATGTAATCTGTATAGCATTCTGTTGTTTATTTTTCTGAATTATTATATCCAAAAATTGTCTTTCACCTAGTATGCCGAATTGAAAGGTCAAGTTACTTATTGGTAAAAATTGACCATCATTTGAAAGGCAGTGAAGTCTACTTACAGAGACAAATAGTATTCTTTTTCTGCTGTGTATCCCTGACAATATAGTATTCTCCATCCAGGCATAAAAATCCTAAGCAAGGAGCACAGCAAAAAGACAAAAGGATCTTTTTATCATGTTAAATAAAAGATAGTTCAGAGAATGCATAATTTCTGAAAGTTCAAGTTCACTAAGCCAATTTTCTTTGCAAAGGATCCGTTAATTTGTGAATTTCAGTTTAAAGCAGGGATATGGAATTATCCATTTTAGTCACTTTCCATCAAACTCTGAAAACTTCCTTTCAGTCTGGATCCTTTTGTTTTTTCATGCTAAAATGTTTCCCGCCATTCGATGTTTTCTGTCCCTGAAGTCTCCATCACCTATATTGCTCAGTAAAATCACTAAGAAACCATATGTATGAAAAAAGAAAGGAATTGGGTGTATAAACGGATTAATAGTGTACATATATGTCAATATTGGTAGAGAGATGCATTCTTATTTCTGATATATCCTTTTCTAGATCCTGATTATTTTTGCTTGAGGAATTGTAACTTTGTAAGGAAAAGAAACTCTTGATGGACCTTGAATGGGGGGGGCAGAGATGAAACCTAACCGTGCGTTCCCTCTTAGCCCTTGAAAGCTCTGATATAGTATTATGTTATTTCATAGTTGTAGAACTATGAAGGGTAAAACTATGTACATGAAAGGCAGACTTCGAAAGATTTCCTTGTGTGTTTTAATTATAGGCAGTCTTCAACTTACAACGGCAATTGGAAACAGGAGACATAAATTTTCATCATTAGGTGATGTGGTTGTAAAGCATGAATCATTAAGCGAGGCAACTTCCTGCCAGCTACTCACCACTGAGAAGTCACTGGGGGAAATTGGCAGGAAATTGCACCTTCAAGGCTCACAGGCAGGTAAATGGCTGCTGGCAAGTGGGGAAATAAGGGAGAGTGTGAGGGGATGAGGTGCAAGAGGTGTGGAAAGGATGTGTCAGGGAAGATTGGAAGGGGGTGTGTGTGAGGGTGCGGTAGGGGGAGGGAGATGCATTCATGCAGAAGCACAGCATGAATGAGGGAGGACTAGGAGAAGTACACAAAACTGCAAGGCGGGTGCAAGAAGCATCGGGCAGGGTAACCAGAGTGTGCTAGAGGTAACGTGTGCTTGAGAAAGAGTTGGGATGGATATGTGAAGGCATGGTGATGTGTGCATGAGGGTGTACATAAGAAATGCTGTGTAGGTCAGGGAGGGATTATGTGGCTAAGTAACCAGCAGCATGGCGCAAGCGTGAGAGTCTGGGGACGATGTACAAGTGGGGGAGACTTACCTCAGAGACGAAGTCAGCAGGGAAGGTGACAAATGGCAATCACATGATTATTATGTGCTTGGCAACCAATTTCTAAGTGTGAATGCCAAACACTCAGATCACAATCACATGACCATAGGAGAGCTAGACGGCTAGAACTCTGAGGACTGGTTCATAAAAACCATTCAGCCTGTTGTAAGTTGGAATGGTTGCTGACACACAATTGTAGGCAGGGGTGGGATGCAAATATTTTTACTACCGTTTCTGTGGACGTGGGCTAGGTGGGCATGGCCATGTGACCGAGTTGGTGTGGCTTTTTTGAGTGCAGCACCCCGGCTTTCCAGGTTTTTTGGTCTCCTGGGGGGACGTTTTTGCTCCCAGGAGGCTTCCCTGAGGCCTAGGAAGGCAAAAAAGGGAGTCAGGGGGGCCTGCGTAGCACCCGTGCTCCTGGGTGAAACAGTAAGACAGCAAGGGGGACACAGCTGACTGTCGGAACAGCTGATGGTTGGGAGAAAAAAAAAAAAGGAAATCGAACTGGTAGCAGTTTTTTTACTACTGGTTCAGCCAAACAGTAGCATTTTTTACTACCGGTTCGCATGAACTGGGCCGAACTGATAGAATCCCACCACTCATTGTAGGCTGATGACTACTTGTACATTACAACTAGTCCTCACTTAATGACTGCCCTATTAGGCAACCATAGTAGGCTATATCGAAGTTTTCATGTATCTTCTCTGCTGACAATTTTTAACAATAATATTTAGAGGATTAATGGAGCCTTGCAGTTATATATCCTTGCTATTAACTGTAAAGAATGGATAGCATCTGGATCATAATCAACACACATAGTAGAAAGATACATTTATCAGACACAAATGATAAACTGTTCTACATGCCACAAGAAGACTGGAAGGGGTACTCGTTTCTCTCCCTTTTATTTTAATATTTCAGTAAAAAGTGCTACCAAAAATAAAGAAACAGCTCGAATTCTCTACACATGAAAAGTTGCTTACTTGAAGCCACTGAGCATTTTTTAAATTAAACTCAACCATATTCAGAAGAAAATTGTATGCTTCCTATTTTGGAATTATGTTATTCCACCTTTCAGCAATAATCCAAGTCATTTTCAATTCTGGACACAGAAGATTCTCATAAGGCTTCAGAATTATGCTCTCTGCATAATCTACAGTTTTTTGTCAGGCACAAGCAACCAGAACTATTCGTGGATCGACCCAAACAGATATTTCATTGTTGATCACCTATATCACAAGATTCTAACCAGATAGTTTGCCTTCACCTGGGATACAACAAAAAAAGGGTTTCATGCCAAACATTTTCTCCTCCAAATGGATTCTAAGCTGGAATGTTTCTTTACTCTCCCTGGTGGGGTTTCTCCCTTTCAGTTGGTGGCTTTACCATATTTTTCCTCACTGATATGATAGAGAACTTGATTTTTGCTGTTTGCGATATTACTCCCCACCCCAATCCAATTCAAGATAGTTGTTGGTTAATAACGTTAATTAGAACTGGAATTTCCATCGTTAAAGAGATGCAGCTATAAAGCGTGACATCATGTGACTGCACTGCTTAATAATGGCAATTCCAGCTGTCGCCAGTTTCCATTGTTAAGTAAATACTGGGTCATTAAGCAAGGGTTTCAAGTGTTTATGATTTCCAACTTCCTGCCAGTTTCCCCGTTCACTTTACTTAAATGGGAAGCCAGCAGGGAAGTTTGCAAATCATGAGCATGTGACCGCAAGGGCATTGCACCAGTCAGAACTATGATAACCAGTCATATCTACCATTCGTTCAGCTTCTTATAACTTGAAATCATTCAATGTAAAGATCCATTCAATCAAAAGAACCTAAATAATTCAGGCTTGCCATAACACAGTGTTAGCTTCCTGGTGCAAATATACAAGGGAAAAATAAAAGTAAACAGAGAGTTTTATCTCTATGTCTGTAAATAACATTGCCCCATGTCTGTAGTCCAGAGACATACACATTCACCAAACCCTTTTTGACAGAGTATACTGTCAGTATAAACCCTGGTAATTAAGGTAATTTTAGCATTACAAGGGTGTTAACAATGGTATATACATCCTAGAGAAGGCTATTTATGTGGATGCTAATATTTAACAAGGACCTGATGGCACAATCAATTGTACATGCAACTTTACTATGACTATCTGCTCCTATTTTTAAAATATGTATCCCTATATCATCTGAACATTTGTGCTTTCATTTGTGCACAAATATATGCCATTTCCTCTGAAATTATCACTGCAACATGTAAAATATTATGAGTTATATTATTCATTAGCAATACTATAATACGAATGTTTCAGTCCAATAAGAAGTCATCAACTCTCTCCATAGCAAATATTTGTCTTTTTGACTTCAAGCTATAGTACTTTACTAGAATTTAGTTTTGTTTTTAAATCCTATGCCCTATTAAATTAAATCAATGATATAACAAATTATAGTTGTTTATGGACTAAATATTATCTTCAAAAAATGCTATAAACTCCTAATAAAAACATTATTTCTTTAGAATGCATACTTTCTTTTCATTCATCTCTTAAAAATGCTTTTAACAGTAATGTATTTCATTTTTCAAATTTAAGTTTATAAATTGCTTCACTTTCTTAAATAGCTGAAATAAAATTCAGCATGCATTTGGGCTATGCTTTTATATTAATCAGAACATCTTATTTTTGTTTTTAAGGTCACAAATCTCTTGTATTCTCTTATCTGAGAATAGGCCTCAGTTTTGTATTTATATTACTACTCATCTCTTTTCACTTAGTTCAACAAAACTTCTATGTATGTATGTATGTATTTGTTCAGCAGTCGCCAACCAGTGGGCTGCGGCCCATTGGTGGGCCATGAGAAAATTTTGGTGGGCTGCAGAGAAATTTCACCCCCAGAGCACCCCCACCAAGCAATTAATCCAGGCTGCGCAGAAACACAAGACTACTCAGCCCACATGGCCCGCAGGAACCCTCCCCGCCCACTCACTCCTTACCCGGCAAATTTGTCTACTAAGTTGCTATTTTTCCTTTTTCCGACCATCATCTGTTCTGCTCTGCCAGAAGATTTAGATTAGCTAGGAAGCAGGAAATGGTTGGATTTCTTGCTTTCTAGCCAAGCACAGCCAAATCTCCCTTTGCAGACTCACGGCAAGCAAATTTGAGACTGATCTAGCCGATGGCAGCTAGATAGATCACTGAATGATTCTGTGAGCAACTCAATCTGCCTGCTTTGCCTGATTTTGGATAAAAGTTGCTCTTTTTTAAAATAAAAAATTCAATATTTACATGCACGGTGTGTTGTGAGTTAATTTTATGAGTTTGCTTGCAAGCAAATTTTACATGACAGACTGAGCTAGCCAATGGCAGATAGATTTCTGAATGAATCTGTGATTCTGTGAGCAACTCAATCTGCCTGCCTGCTTTGCCTGATTTTGGGTAGAAGTTGCACTTTTTATAAAAAAATTCAATATTTATATAAATATTTATAATATTTAAATACAAGCCATGCCCAGCCAGTTACATGACCACCAAGCCACACCCACAAATTAGGCTCTGCCCACAGAACCAGTTAGTGGTCCCTGGGATCTAAAATTATGAGTTTGGTGGTCCCTGAGGTCCAAAAGGTTGGAGACCCCTGTATTAGTTTACTTAGCCAGTAAATTATACATAGAAATTTTCCTGTAAACATTCATCATTAGCAGGGGTAGTCAACCTTTTTATACCACCCGCCCATTTTTGTATCTACCGCCCACCATGAAAGCTAGAACACCCACTAGTGGGCAGTAGGGACCAGGTTCACTACCACTGATCATTAGGTTAGATAACCAGATGCAGCCACACTTTCTAAGTTACATATCTGCCATCCATTTGTACTGGCCATACTGCTTTAAATAATGGTATTTTATAGTTCATTGGATTAATGAAGCTCATTATGTTTTTAACTTGTGGAACTTAACAGAAACAGAATTAATAGAAAGGCAGAGTAATCCACTGTATAAATATAAACAAACAAATAAATAAGTAATAAAATAAAAATCTAAACAACTAAATATCTGGAGGGCACCATTGCCTATCCCAGCTTCACAACATTTAGCTAAGATTAGGATGCAAATGATCTTTGTGTAGTTCAAAACTAAAGCTCACAATATAATTTTCACAGTATACTGTGCCAAAGTATTTCAAATACTATTGTAGAACTTCTAATGAGAGTAGTTGGAGAAATAGTCGTCAGTATTGATCTGCAAAACATTTGAAAATGATATTTCATAAAAGTGTTGACACAAAAAACCCAACCATTTTTGAAGCGTAAAAGCAATCTCAATTTTATTTTTAAAATTTGATTTCTATTGTGTGATTTCCTTTTTATTGCTTTAAAAATATATTTTAGGTTTTTAATGTTTTAGTGCTGTTAGCACCCAGAGTTGTTTCGGTAAGAGATGGATGGCAAATAAATTTAACCAATAAATAATACTTTGCAAAGCTTAGCTTTGTATGTATGCCCAGAAACACTTCAGCTGGGATTACCACTAAAGTGAAGAGGCTGTGCACATGAACATATGTGAAGACAGCTAGAGACAATTTTCCAACAGCCACATAAACCTTGTAAAGGTCTTGGCTGTTTCAGTACTTTGAAAAATAAGACTCTGGCTAATGTGCTCCACATGCACTTTTTTTAATGCTTTGGACTACTCTATTCAGCAGTGAGAGTTTTGAAATGGGTTGCAGCTTTTTATGACTTACCTTTGAACAGCATACCAAGCATAGGAATGGTGTGAAATGTACATATTCAGCTGGATTGAGACACAGCTTTCTAAGTTATTAATATCCTTAGCTGAATTGGAAGAAATATAAATTATGATCTCTTTTAAGAATTAAAGAGTTAAGATCCACTTGAAGAAAGAAATTGGATGGAAATAAAGCAATGCCACAAGAAAAAAAATAATGATGCACAAATTTCAATGTGTTATCCAGAAATAAAAATGTGGATAACAATTTTATATGAAAGGACAGAAAAAGATTCCTACCTTTAAACCGACTGCTATAAGATCTGTAACAACACTGTGTGAAAACAAATGGGAGAAAATGGAAAAGTTAGAAAAGCAGTTATTGTACAGGCAATGATAAATAAAGCTAAAGGAAGAAAAAATATCATAAGAATGAAATGAGTTATGGAGTGTTTTTGCAAAAGAAATGTAACAGTTTAGTAACACACAATATGAAAGAGAGAGGCTTAGAGCAATCAGATGAAACTTTGCACAACTATTGTTAAAGGATTCCTTTATTCAGACATACACAACACAAAAAGCCTTTCTAATTTACCTGCCAAGCACACATAGATAAAATATGCCATACTTTTGGGGGAAAAAAAGTCTCTACGTTCACATATAAAGAATCAAGAAACTAAACACTCGTCATGTAATGAACTATGAAAATAAGATTGCACATTATAGCTTCAAGGATGATCTCATAGAAAATGTGTAATTTCTTCTTTGTGTCATCTATATGTTGAATTATTGTTAGAATATGTATCTTAAAAGCTATAGTAGATATAAACAATGGGAAAGAGGTAGTAATACTCTTTTTACTCCCTTCTACAAGCAGCAGGGCAGTCCCAAATACATCCAAGCTCAGTCTGGGAAATATATTTCAGCAGAAATCAAAAACTATGTCAATGCTGGCTGAGGTTGTAATTCCATCCCTCTTTGGGGAGTTGAGAAAATACTGGATTATGTTAAACTAAACAATTTACATAAGGGTAATTATTTCTGAAATAATAATGTCTGGTTTTCTTACACCCAGATATAACTAACTTAAAAGGGAGGCAACATGTTTAACAATATGCTTCTATAAATAAAGTTAACTATAGTCAATACTAGTACTTTTAGACCTACTTTAGTTAGAATATCATTATCTGAAACTGAAAGCCTAACACTTGAGTTGCTCAAATGGTGGGATTCAAATTGGTTTACCACCAGTTCGGTGGGCATGGCTTGGTGGGCATGATTTGCATGCATGCACAGCAAACATGCGCTTTGCACGTACACAGAGGCTTTCCTACTGACCTTCTGCACTCTCCCTGTCTCTTCAACAGCTGAAGCGTGGCAATCCGCTATGCCGCGCAATGCAACTGAGCATCAAAAGCAGGAAATAAAGGTCAGTATGGAGCCAGAGCAGGAGGGTGGGCCCTGATTGTCGGAGCAAACCAGGTTCACTCCCAGATGATCTTTGGAGCTACCGGTTCAGCCAAACTGGGCCGAACCGGTAGAATCCCACTCAAGTTGCTGTAATCTGATCCAATATCAATCAACTAACTTCCTTCTATTAGTCATATGAATCACCATAACAATGCAGTGCTAATAAGACTTCTAAGCAAGACATTTGATTTAAGAGGATTATCTGTTCCCAGTATGCGTTACCTGGACAAGTAATTTCAGTTACTGTTCCACAAATTTTTATGCAATCTCTTTCTTAATCACTGACAAAATAACTATGCTTTATTGGATAAAAATGAACATTCCTGAACAGGTACCATCAAACTGTGGTGGTTTTCATGCTTCAATTATTTTTTTCATAATCCCTAGCTATTAGCCATTCTGTCAGAAATTCATGGGACCTTGTCAAGAATAAAAAATCAGTTAAAAAAAAAATCCCATGGTTGACAAAAATTGGAGCAAATTTAACACAGTATCTCAGCAATATACTTATTAACTCAGAAGAGTCTCTACATACATAGCCTTGTAACAAGCTTAGATAAACCGTAACAAATGAATAACAAAAGCTCTAGTGTACACAATACTTTAACAAAATTCAGGCTTGAACAGAAAAGAGGAATTAAAACATGACAGTTGCTGTGCAAGAAGTGCATTACACGTAGTTTCAATCTAATAATCAGAATTGAGCCAAACATTTCTGTTGTTAAGTAAGACAGTTGTTAGGTGAATTCTGCCCCAGTTTATGACCTTTCTGGCCAGTTCAGCAAATCATTGCAGTTGCTAAGTGAATCTGGTTTCCCCATTCACTTTGCTTGTCAGAAAGTTGCCAAAATGATCACATGACCTGAACACACTGCAACTGTCATAAATACACGCCAGTTGCCAAGCATCCAAATTTTATCAATTGATCCTGGGGATGCTGCAACAGTCACAAGTGTGAAAAACAGTCATAAGTCATTTTTTTCCAGTGCCATTTAGCTTCGAATGGTCACTAAATGATTGTTGAGTCAAGGACATGAATTTGCAATTTGCTCTTGCTACCAAAAATTAAAGGACTTAACAGACATACATATATAAAGCAAAAAGTTCATATGACAAGACAGATATTTCTGTAACCAAAATTGAAGAAAAGTTCATAGTTTCATAAGCACTCACAATATTCTTTTTTTATGTAATGTAACAATCAAAATATAAACAAGAATATTAATAATGGAACACTATTTTAATAGAATCAGGAAATAGACATTTAAACATAATAATGTATAGAACATAACCTATATAATATTAAACAAATATTTAGTGTGTGACTACACTATCATAAGCTTCTAGACATGCTGCAATAAATGTCAGAAATTTGATCATTTATCCAGAGTCAGAATTAGAAATTAATGAATGTGCTATATAAGTGTAAAGTAATGACTACATGCCCAATTGTCAGATAAGATTTGGTTCTTCTATACTGCGTAAAAGAGTTAAGACTTGCGTAAAATGGATAGAAGCAGCTAAATTTTCCAAATTGTCAGAAATTAGGGTGTAACAAAAGCCAGATATTTAATTCTGAATCTCCATCACTTACATTTGAAAAGTTTTAAATGTGGACTTTGGAGGAAGAATAGATGTTGTAAGAAGACAGCTGTGTAATGTACAATGACAAAAAGGCTTCCAACCAGAACATGCCACTAAACTTCTCATCCATAGCCAGGCTCTATATTGCAACCCAATCTGTTCTGACCCACTTGACACAGATGTCTGACACAACCACGAGGCATTCATAAGAGTGAACCCACTCAATGAGATTAAAGCAGAGAAAAGTGAACCAAGCACCACTGCTTGTCACCTGCAGTTTACAGCTCAAGCCACTCAAACATTATTAATAAGCTTGTGTACGTAAACTTGTGTACATAAACATGTTTTAGGCAAACTCAGAAGATCTTAACAAAGTGGGGTTTTAACACAATTTAACAATAGTTAATTGATATTTATAATCTGTCCAATGTGCATCTGTATAACCAACCTGTCTTTCTCTCTCCTCGCCCCAATTCAAATCTGACATCAGTCATCTACCCATTCCATGCATCTGATGAAGTGACTTGCCATTCATGAAAAGTCATGCTTTTTAGTAAAGCCAGTAAATGTTGTGTAATTTTAAAATGTTACTGGGTTAATAAAGTCATAAAGTAAGCAGAACAGTTTGTATTGGGAAGTAGTCCAGAACAGAAAGGAAACACAAAATGTATCAGTTCAGCTAATTCAGAAGGTCAGGTATAGCCTAGATGGAACTTAATCAAGGTGAGAAAGAATTTCCTCTGGAGATTTGCCTTCTGAATGAGGAATACCAACGCTCGAATTATTTAAATTGGTATACAAATATATTCACCACTTTTGCTTATACAAACTAAAGTGTTTAATTCTCTCACACTCTAACATATCTCAAAGGTGAACTGAGAAGAATAAAAGAGGGACACTTCAGTCCATGCAACACAGAAGCCTTTGGGAAAGGAGACAAATTGTAATGTTTGTATTTTGCTTATTCTTTTTAAAATTCCATTTTATCATTCAACATTTGCAGTATCCCACTTTCCTACACTTTTTAATGTCAACCAACTGTGGATTTCCAAAAGCATCCACTGAATATAATTGTATTTCTCAACAAATATTTACTATTTCACAGAAACCGGATGGCATGTTTTGGCCATTAAGATTTAAAGAAATAATTTTAAATATTTTCAGGAAACTTATAATTTTAAATACTTAGGAGCTATTTGTACTATAAAGTCCAATGGCATACAAATTCATATTTATACTATTACATTATTATACAGGCTTTTCTATCCTGGCAACTATACGGCACACTGAACAGTTTCATCATGCTTAACTAATGATCATATTTATTGGAGAGTTCCACATTATATTGAAGAAATATAAATTTCATGCACAACTATAGAACAGAATTGTCAGAACTTGCTTACTTAGGGCCTCATTTTCACAAATTTTAAAAGCAGGTTACTCCTGTTCAGTAGACTTTCTTTAAAGATGGATACAGCCATGGAATTAATTACCCATCATTGTCAAAAGGCTATTTTCATAATTATAAAAAATCATATTAGCCTTTTGAAACTCATTTATGCATCCACATTCGTGCAATGGGAATAGAAACTGCTACAAATTCTGCAGCACTAGCTGCATTCTATTCAAATTAGTAGCATGAAAACAATCATATTAATTAATGGTTTACCAGATTATTCTGTTATGAAAGCCTTGACCAGCATGGTAGCTGCTAAGATGTATTTTGAAGCAAGTGTCCTATGTTATTTACAGAAATTGAAAATATTCCTTTTAACCATTCAAGCAATTACAAATAAGTAGAACCACTAAATGAACAAAGGGAAATCTAAACATGTCTTTTAGACACTTCATTATATTGTCAATTCCATGCTTACTCACACCATGACAATTATAGTATAGTGTTATAAAAGACTTTATTAACAGGTACCTTAGATTATTGAAACAATTGAACTGAACACAAAAACCAAGGTAAAATGGGCGTTGGTAGAAGTTACCCTGAATGCCCTTTCTATCTATGCTGCGAGAGAGTCCAGGATGGGTTGACTCCTTTCCATGATGTCATTTAGCTGAGTCTGTACTGAGATATAAAAGCCAGACCCCGGAATAGACCCCAGCTTTGGCGAAGATACTTGACAGACTGAAAGAGGTCTCTGAAAGCACAAATGAATACAGAAATATGACTTACCCTCTCCGGACGAATCAAGGGAGGGTATGTTCTCTCACAGCGTACCGTGTTTCTCACATAAGGCCGGGCCTTATTTTTTTTTGACCCCTGAAAAAACGGCTAGGCCGTCTTTTTGGGGGTGACTTAATTCTCCCCCCCTTGCATCCTTGGGTGGGCAGGCGGCAACACCTTGGATGTTTGGGAGACCTTCCGCCACCATTGCTTTCCCTTCTCTCTTGCTGTCACAGCGTTAGAGCAACGCCTCGGCATTTGGCGCAGCCACGTGCGGCCAGTCAGGGCTCCTCCCTGCAACCGGAGCCCTGAGGAGACACTTGGCTTCAAGCGCTCCGTCACCACCTTCCCTTTGCTTTCGAAGGTAAAGTTAATAATTTTAAGAATGACACACTACTAAACAAAGCCTCCCCTGCCCGAGAGGGCAGCCGAATCCCATGTGGGGAGGCGAATCTCTCGGGGCCTCTTCAGTTCCTCCCAGCCCTCCAGTACACTGCGCATCCCTGACGCGCCGGTCCCTTCAGCCCAGTGTGCTCTTCCACCTCAAAGAAAGGCCAGGCGGTCAGTCTGCGGAGCACCAGCAGTGGTCCGAGCTGCTCGCAGCAGAAACAACCACCCGTAGCCCGACGCGGGAGAACGACGAGGTTAGCGCCCACCAGCCCGTCCTTCCGCCTTTGGAGGCACCTCCACCGAGCGCCTCCGCGGGCAGCCTAGCCACACGCTTCCGACTGACCCCTTCGGCAGTGTCCACCGAGGGAGTCTTCGTGGCTCGGTTTCCCTACCCACCCGGCCGGCAGGTCCTCTTTTCGTACGGAGGGCTGCAGGGGAAGGCGCTCGCCTGAGAGGATCTCTCCCTCTCTCCCCCCGCAAGGTCACGTCTGCGCTGCGGCTGAGGAGGCTGCAGCCGGTTCCTCCTGCTTGCTGAGAGGTGAGGAAGCCGCGGCTTTGCAGAGCAAGTGAAGCGCTGTCGCGCCGGCCAAGTTTTGCAAAGAAGGGGCAAGAGGAGGCACGCACGCACCAGCGGCTTGCTTTCCCGGCTCTACGTCAGCCCGCACGGCTCTGGCACGGCCCTGGCGGGATGAGCGAAGGGTCCAGCGGGGAGTGGCTTGCTGCCTTGGTGAGAGCTCTGCCACCAGGAAGGAGGGCCTGCCTGTCAGCTGCGCTGGGCGCCCCAGGCTGACAGGCGGGCCCTCCTTCCTGAAGGCAGAGCTCTCATCAAGGCAGCGAGTGCCTCCTCACCCAACCCTCCGCTCATCCCGCCAGGTGCATGCCAGAGCCATGCGGGCTGGGCAGAGCCAGGAAAGCGAGCCACGGGTGCATGCGTGCCCCCTCCTGCCCCTTGTTCCCAAATCTCGCCCGGGCGAGCAGCGCTTCGCTTGCTCTGCAAAGCCGCAGCTTCACCTCTCAGCAAGCAGGAGGAACCAGATGCAGCCTCCTCCTCCTTCACGCGCAGCACAGATGTTAACCTTGCATGGAGGATGAGAGAGAGAAGAGAGGAAGAGAGAGAGGGGAAGAGAGGATCCTCTTGGGCGAGTGCCTTCCCCACACCCTCCTCATGAAAGGAGGACCCGCCGGCCGGGGTGGGTAGGGGAAACCGAGCCGCTAAGACTCTCTCGGCGGATCTCCCAAAGGAGTCGGTCGGAAGTGGTGTGGCTAGGCTGACTGCGGAGGCGCTCCAGTGCAGGTGCCTCCAAAGGCGGGAAGGATGGGCTGGCAGGCCGTCAGTCATTCTCCCCGTGTCAGGCTAAGAGTGGTGGCTGTTTCTGCTGCGAGCAGCTCGGACCCGCTGCTGCTGCTCTGCAGCCAACCACCTGGCCTTTCTTTGAGGTGGAAGAGCTCGCTGGGCTGAAGGGACTGGCGCGTCAGAGGTGCACGTTATAGGGAGGTTGGGGAGAACGAGGGATTACTTAGAGCGATGGCAGAGAACTACCTCCACCCTCCCTAAAGGGCTGTTTTACCAGATATAAGGAGCTGGGCAACAGTCGGCCTCTTCCCAGAGGAAGAGAGAATTTTACGTTTTTCTCTGGTTTCAATGAGATAAGGTTCCAGAGCATTGCCAAAAAGTTTATCACCCACAAATGGAACTGAAACCAGCTTCCATTTTATGGCGTGACTCCGTGCCTGCCAATTTCTGAGCCATAATAGTCTTCTTCTCATGCTACTGAAGATGCCATGCCCTAGATGCCAATTGGTGCGAATTGAGAGTGGCATCTGCAGTGAATTCCGCTGCTGCGATAATCTTATTCAAGGCCTTAGGTGAGACCGAAGGTCAGAAGTAGGCAATCTAATCTGGTGCAAGCCACCACAATGGATGCCCCACGTTGAGAGTGCCAGAAAATGGGAACAAGGCCAGAACCGGAATGTCAACAGAAGGCACTACTGCCAGGGAATTGTCCAGGGCTGCACCGTGTTGTAGAAACGCTTATCTAGAGAAGATGGGTGAGGACTGCCGAAGGGGAAAGCACACTGTTTCCCTGACCATGTCCAGGAACAAAGTGGGAGAAGGCAAAATGCCTGCATGCACTACAGGCTTGGAGAAGAATGAGTCTCCCTGGCTAGAGGGAATTCCTTGTGGCTCGGGAGCCACTTTCCTCTGGCGACAGCTTGGCAGTGACCAAGGCCATGCTGAGTAATGGCCTGAAGAGAGAAGGACTGCAAGACCAATGCAGAGGATGCCTGCCCCTGGGCGAGAGTCCTCTTCTCTGAAAGATTTTGGTCAAAGGTCTCGCCTTCTTCACGTTCTGAACAGAGAGGAGTACTGTGTTCAGATGGTGAAGCCCTTCCCTCCTCATCAAGCCTCCTCCTGTTCTGGTCGAGAAGAATGGACCCTGAGGTCCTGGGCGTGTTGAAATCAGGGTAATGAGGCAACTTATAGATTGAGAAGGAGAAGGGCCTGAACCCTTTTCGGAGGTCGAAGGATTTGCCTGAAGCCTTCAGCCAATCCTGCCTAATGGCCAAAGAGACAACATCTTGGATATCCCCTGGGCTATCGCTCAAAGGTAGGGGCAGAAAGGCTCGAAGGCCCCACTGCTGAGGGAGTGAAGGTGGCTTCAGGCCTAAATTGAGAAGAGGTTCGAGGCCTGGAGGGAGGGGGAGGAGCATAAGGCCCAGAAGCCTGTTTGGAAAGAAGCCCTATATTTGCTTAGATCCTGAGGATCATTGTACTGCAAAAGCCTAAGGAGATCAAATGGAGGATGGAAAGGCTCATAGATAACTTCTCCTCCCTGGGAGGGCTTGGCTGGGGCCCACAGGTATCACCTGAAACATTCTGTAGTTGCACTCCTTCTGTTGAATAGTTCTGTTGAACTGCCTCTCTAGGGCTGCATGTCTGCACTTTTCTGCCTTCAACTCAGCCTGAAGTTGCCTTCTTAGGGGCTAGAGCCTTAGCTCTGATTTTAGCAGCCACCTCCCTCTGGACTGATTGGGTGCATTGCCTACAACTTTTCTCTTATTGGCTTAAGAGACTGTTCCACTGGGGAGGACTCTGCTGACCTTTATCTTGCTTCCATTTGAAGAATAAAGGCTCTTTACATAGAAAGATGGAATTTTTTTTTGTACTAAGCCCCTTCGGGTATAAATTGGCCCCCAGGCTTACAAAATGGCCGATTCACCTCATGGTGGAAGGCTTCAATCCAAGATGGCCACTGACTATGGAAACAGGCTCCAAGATCAAAGAATTTCTCCTTAGGCTATAAAGAGCCCCGAGTGAAGTCAGCAAAGGAAAGGGCAGCCTCTGCCCACACGATCAGCTGGCTGACGCTGGTATTA
>BHFT01054545.1:0-39588 GCA_004320025.1 Laticauda laticaudata
TGTGCTCCCCTGGAAGCCCTGCGGATGTGCCATCCACTTCCATCCGCTTCCATCCGCTAGGCTTCCGTGGAGCATCCACTTTCCATCCTGTCTACGTCTTCCCCCTGTCCGTTCCTTTCCATTGTTTTCCGCTCTGCTTATGGAAATTTGGGGCACTTTTGAGAGCGGATAACAACGTTTTCTTGTCCGCTTGTCCTTTTTACATACGTTTTGCATCCGTCGGCCAATGTGACAGGCCCTTTAATTGGTGTGGGTTTTTTAAAAAATTCCTTACGCTTCCATACAAGGTTAATACTTCTCTTAATACTTCTGTGGCAATCAGCTTGTTGTTTGTAATTATTCAAATTACTAGATGTGTGAGTTAGAAGAGTGGCTTCAAGCAAGAAGACAAGGTTAGGAACAGGGGTGGGATATGACAGGGTTAACTATCGGTTCGGGATTTACGAGATTCCCTGCATGCTGTGAGCCTCACACCTGTAAATCGTCATCAGCATGCTGTGTGCAGAGATGGAGCCTTTGAAACAGCCCTCTTTTCCTGCTTTGTTAACTGCAGCTGTGCCTCATCAGGAAATAAAGATCAGGTAAGAGCCCGGGTGGGCGGGTGAGCAAAAACATCAGCAGACATAGAACCGGTTCTATGTCTGCTGCTCTTCAGAGCTACCGGTTCTACAGAGGTGGACAGAACCGGTAGAAACCCGTCCCTGATTATGAAGTTCTCTTGTGCCAGCCATTTCCATTTCCATAGGGAAGTTGATGTATGTAATGATCTACAATACTACCAGCACATGTGACAATTTGAATAATTACAAACAACATGTTGATTGCTGCAAAAAATTAAGGAAAGGCACAAAATAAATTTTTGCAGAAGCTTAAGCCTGGAAAAACCCTTCCACTTAAAAAACAAACACAAAGCAAAATAATACTCGATAAATGATGTCGTTACTACCCAGGAGATTACAGCACAAGATGCAGATTGTCAAAACAATAAAACTCAGAAGGTCATCACACAGCCCATTACCCAGGTAGTTTCAACACAGGAGGCTGACAGACACACAGTCAATACCTCAGCCAAACATGTTCTTAGGAAAAAGCCTGCCAATCTGCAAACATCAACTCCATCAATCAATCAAGAAATGACAACACAGCCAACCTCCCCACACGACAGCTCAGATCACTCTTTGCTCGCACAAGCACGAAGCCAAAAACACCAACCTGAAGATGGCGAGTGGGACCTCGTCAAAATGTCGGCAAGATACCCTCAATCCTACATGGGAAAAGACCCAAACACACCAAGACCTGCATGTATGTATGTATATATGTATGTATATATGTGTGTGTATATATATACATACATGTTTTTTTAAGCTTTCGCGGGTACTTACATGTATGCTGTTTAGCTTCCTTCGGGTATTATCCCACGTCATTTTAGTGCTGTTAAAGTTGTAGCAACGTTTCAGCAGAATCTCATCTGCCATCATCAGGCTTCTGTATGGATGTGTGTCTCACAGNGATTGATTGGTGTTTCTGGTTTCTTCTGTCTGTTTTGTGGCTTTGATTGGCTGGCAACACTCTGTTCCTGTGTTGAGTCGATGAACACAATATAGAAGCCTGATGATGACAGATGAGATTCTGCCAAAATGTTGCTACAACTTTAAAAGCACAACTATGATGATGTGGGAAAATACCTGAATAAAGCTGAATCACATACATACATACATACATACATACATACATACATACATACATACATACATACATATTTTCTGAGGTTTTTGTGGATACTTGTATGTAGATCTTTGGTTATTTGGGTTTTCTCCCACGTAAAATTGGAAGTAACTTGGCGATGTTTTGATGAAGTCTCATTTGTCATCTTCAGGCTTGTGTCTTCAGCTTTGTGCTTCTCAGAGTAATGTGAGCTTGCAGCTGCTCCTTCCTTTTAACCACTAGTGGGGGTGTGACTTGATTGGGTGGGGGCTTGGCTGTGTTCTGATTGGGTGGGCATGTGTTCTGTTCAAGTGGGGGCTTGGTTGTGCTCAGGTTAATTTTAGTTGTCGGGGGATTTGAGCTGGTGAGATGTGGTTCTGTTGGTTGGCTTCGAGTTCGTGGTTGGGCCCCATCTTCATGGTGGGCGTCCATGGTGGGCGTCCATTCTTCATGTATGGGTCGGAGGGATTTGAAGCGGGTAGTGATGCAGCTGCAGTACGGCTTCTGGTCCATGGTAGCATCTCATCATCTGTGTGGATGTGAGTCTGCTTTCTATGTGGAAGTGTGGTGGTAGCACACTTCCTTTAAAAAAGGAAGAAGCAGCTGCAAGCTCACATTACTCCGAGAAGCACAAAGCCGAAGCCACAAGCCTGAAGATGACAAATGAGATTTCATCAAAACGTCGCCAAAATACTTCCATTTTCATGCGGGAGAAAACCCAAATTATATCAGCATATATATATATATATTTGAGGCTAGCCTATCCTGATTGGTTGGGAGTCTTGGTCTGTGTTTATTGGACTTGGAGTTTGTTTGATTGGGTGTTTTGGGTTGCTTCTATTTGTATGCGTTATTGTGAGGCTTTTCGCACTCTCGCGCGCTGGCGAACATATCTGTGCGCGTGGGATTGGGGAGGCCTTCGACATGCATCGGCTTCCGTGGTGTGAAAAGACGGCTAACTTATTAGTTTAGGAAGCTAAGTTTTCATCTGGTGCCTGGCTTTGGTCTGGTGTGTTGTAGCTGGACAGGTAATCAAGGAGGAGGTTACTGTTTGTGCCCGACGTGGTGTCTTGCCTGGCTGTGTGATGGTGTTGGAGACTGCTTATATATTTGAGCTGGCAGATGTTTGCTCAAATGTATGGATCAGAGATCGTGCTTGGAATCATCTTTTGAATGGTGGAGCAGTAAGTGGCCTGATGATCTCTAACGGTTCCTGGTCAGATGGGATCCATCGAGTACTCGGCGAGCGCTTTATTCATGTGCTTTCAAGGTCTTTTTTTCAATCTCTATGGCTTCTCCTGATGATTCTGTGGGCTGGGGTTTTACATAGTGGCTAAGGATTTTACTGCCATTGAAAGTTTGATGTTGTGATGTGTTGGACTAGTGAGAGGTGTTTTTCCAGCCTTTTTACTCGTGCTTTTTGTGTTCATCCAGCGGGTAACTTATTCTTCTATTTGGGTCTGTCCAATTATGTGGCCGGCATGAATTGCACAGGGAAACTTTCGTATATGCCTTGGTTTTCCAGGTCTTTTGTCTTTGGGGTTTTTAAAGGATGGCTCCTGGTGCGGATCTTACCTCTCTAAGGAAAGCTGCACCTGGCCATGACGTAGGTCTCTCTGGTCCGTCAGCTTAACCGTGGCCTGGCCAGAATTCTTGAGTCAGTTCCCGTAACCAGGTGTGCATATGTTCCACCAGCCGACGGAACAAATCCGATGTGTAGCCTAGACTTTCGCCTTCTCTCTCGCAGGGGGCGGGAGGTCGCCCCTGTCCCTCTGCGCAGTGGCTGGCAGCAGATGGCTGAGGCTTTCTCTTCTTCTCCATAGTTGTGGGTTGCTGGCTGGCCAGGGGAGCTGGCAGAAGGGAGTGGACAGGCAGGATGGCAGGCAGCACAGGCTTGTAGGTAGGCTGGACAGGAAGGCTGGCAAGGCAGGCAAGCCATCCAAGGCTGGAGGGAGCCTGGCAGGATGGCAGGCAGCTGAAAGGCTTGGCAGGTAGGCAATGCAGGCAGGGCAGGCTGGCCAAGGCAGCTCGATGTGTCTGGATGCAGGTCTTTTTCTCGAATGGTGGACCTTGCTTGGAGCTGCTTCCCTTTATGTCCGTGGGGCTGGACACAATACATCGCCCCTCCGAAATGGGTACGCAGGCGATAACGCTAGCATTCGCTAGGCATGGGTCACGCGTAGGCTTCCGCTAGGGCAATCCACTAGGCTTCCGCTCTGCATCCGCTTCATCCCGCTCTGCATTTTCCGCTGTATCTGTTCGCCGCGTCCGCTTTGCTGAGGTCCCCAAAGCCTAGTGGATGTGCATCCGCCCCCATCTCAACTTTCCATCGCTAGGCTTCTGTTCCTGCAAGCCGCTTTTCCATCCGCTTTGCGTCCTTCCCCCTCGTCCGTTCCTTTTCCGTGTTATCTGCTCTGTTTTATGCCAATTTTTTGCCCTTTTTTGAGAGTCGGATAAAAACAGATGGAACACTTGTTCTCGTCCGCTGTGTCCTTTTACCAAATGTTTTTGTTTCTGTACGCAAATACTGGTTTCAGAATAATACATTCTGATTGGTTACTTAGAACGAAAAGGGATTGGTTTCCAAAAGGAACCAACTCCCTTGCAGTGGTTTGATGGGCCGCCGGGGACGTTGGTGCGACAAAAATCAAACAATTGTCATTGGCTACAAGCCGGTGCCGGGGAAAAATGTAGTCAAAAGAGCCAGCGCGGGCTTGAGCCAATGTTCTCTTTTCTACACTCTGACTAAGAAATAAAGACTTTGCTGTTGGAACCCGGTCTACCTCGTGTTTTTCCAGACAAAACATTTTGCATCCGTTGGGCAGTGTTACAGGGCCTTAACTGATTATGCTAAGGCAACTCAGGACACTACCGCTGTGGCGGCTTTGCCTGCGTCTCCAAGGCTTCGATGTTGGGAGAGGCAGCAAGAGCTAGAAGAGCTGAAAGCCATGCATGGCTCTGTCTCCCTTTCTGTTCCTGCCTGCACGTGGGTGCGGGGAGGGAAGGGGGAAAGGAAAGAGAGGTGGGAGCGATTCAAAGCTTGAGAACTCATAGGGAGAGCTAATGGTGGGTGCTGGGGTTGGGGATTGTTGTTGCCACCGCCACCATGTGTGGGAGCTGGTTGGTGTGTGCATCTCAGGGACCTGACTCTGGGATCCCACAAAGAGCCGGGAGGCGCGAGAACTGCGCGGCTCAGATTAATTGCTTTTGGGGGCCATTTCTTCTGCGGCCCACCAAAACTAACAATAAAACTTTTCTAATACCAGCTGAGTAGCAAAGTGAGGATACTGAAAACACACGCTTAATTGCACAAAGGTTGGAGTGAGGGAAAAAGGGGGTGTGCTTTTTTTGCAGTGAGGAGAGGAGGAGAGAAGCTTCTAAAACGTTTTTCCCTCTCAGCCATGATAGCATGCCGCAACAAGTTGATAAAGACTTTCTTTTAATAAAGCAAACTATAAATTCATAGTTTTATTTTTAAAAAGTGTGTATGAATTATTGCACAGCATTCACTTTTTGACAAAGACCTCATCCAAATCAGAAAATGGTGATTAGGACCTTGCTGGGATATAACTTCCTAACATACCTATTTCCCTATTTCATGTCAGCACGTCCATCTGTTATGGAACATGATGCATTATGATGTCTTTGTCTTTATGCTAAAGCCTATTAGATAAAGAGGGGAAAAAATCTCTACAAAGTTAATTCCTATCGGGGATAGGTTTAATGAGATTCCATGGGAGTAATTTTTGTATTAGCACTTTCTATTTTGTAAGCTCACCCCACATTCCCAATTATGTCAGTATGCTACCATTACAGTGATGTGGATTCTTTTTAATCTGACGTTTAAAACGTTTGATATAATTGATCATCAGGTACAGCTATAATAGAAGAGAATATTTGCTGCTCAGGGTTGACTTGGTACTTTCTGGGCTTGATTATTACAGGTTACATCAACAGTGCTAGCTAGATAATGCTGTTACCTAGTTTGGTAATGAAGTGTC
This sequence comes from Laticauda laticaudata, assembly GCA_004320025.1. Classification (NCBI taxonomy): domain Eukaryota; kingdom Metazoa; phylum Chordata; class Lepidosauria; order Squamata; family Elapidae; genus Laticauda; species Laticauda laticaudata. Next base: position 5,706 of record BHFT01054545.1, read on the forward strand.
TGTAAGAAAACCACCGTGTTCAGAGAGCACCAAGGACCCCCATAGGTGTAGCTACCCAAGCTATGCTCCTGGTTATCCTCAAGCACCTGATTAGTTCAGTTCTTTTTATCTTCTGATACTTTTGCACGATTGGTTGGCAGATGAAAGCCCCAAGTATTTCTCTTTATAGAAGTAAAAAAAATCAGGAATCTGGTAGCACCTTTTCCAACTAAAATATTTTATTAAAAGGAATCAGAAGAAAAGAAACCTTTTTCTTTTATCTTTACTGCAGATACTGCACTGTGGCAGTGAAAATGATGGTGATTTTTATCTTTCATCCTGACATATGGTACATATCTTCCTTTTTAGTTTTTGCCAATCTTAAATGAAATGGCTTGCTGCTATATTTCTAGTCTGCCAAACCAGGTAGAGAATTAAAACGATAATATCTTTCTGTTCAAGAGAAGTTACTCTTGTCTGACTTCCACTGATTATAATTCAAAACGGTCTTCTGCCTAGGAATTACATTTTTAACATACCTAGGAATTCACAATTCGTATGTGGATATATATGCATTCAACCTGCATATACAATTTATTCAACACTAAAACTATCTAATTCTCTTATGAACCACAGTCTTTCTAGATGTGTTAAGATATAATTAAGGGAAGGTGGAAAGAAAGACAAGAAGATGACCAGCAGTAAGGTGAACAGATGCATTTTCAGTGGCTATGAGTGCACCATTGGAAGACCAGGTTAGGAACAAATCCTTATGGGGGAAAAAATCTACTTATGTGATTGTAAAGAAGTTAACAGCAGCACAATAGAACATAATCATTATCCATCACCATTATCCATCACAGGTACAGTGGTTCCTAGGTACTCATCATTAATTGGTTCTGGAGGCACGTTGAGTAACAAAAACGATGAATACCAAACATATTTTCCTTATAAGGAATAATTTAATGATTCACGAGACAACCAATGTCAACAAGTTCTAGCTTGTACACTGAGTATTAAACAAACAATGAGCACCACGGCAAAATTTTCAGGTCAAAATGCGTTAAGTACCAAATTTGATGAGTTTGAAAACAGCTGAGTACCAAGGTACCACTTACACGCTCTATCTGCCCTGAATAGGGACTGTAAAAGGGAATGCTATATTTTAATTTTTAATTTATTTGATTTGTCAATTGCTTACAAGATAATAGGTATATTATCTATAACTATATAAACATAGTTATGAATACATGAAATGGATACATATAAGAAAAATAAAAGAAACAATAGGACAGGGATGGTAGGCACGTTGGTACCTTAGACAATCTGAGGTTAAAGTGTTTGAGGTTTGGGGAAGAAACCACAGAGTCAGGTCGAGTATTCCAGACATTGACCACTCTGTTGCTGAAGTTGTATTTCCTGCAATCAAGTTTGGTGCGGTTTACCTTGTGTTTGTATCTATTGTGTGCTCTTGTACTTGTTTTGGAGAATTTAGTTGATTTGTGTACCATGTAATGCCATGTATTGTAATAATTGGTTGGCTGTTTCCAATATGTTTTTGACTTATGGTCATGTTATCCTTTTCATAGATTGTGTTGGTTGTGATATAGTGGGGTGCTTTAACTGCAATTGCATGTTTTATCATGAGTTGCCAGGAGTCTTTTAGAGTTGTGGGGATGTAAATGTAATGGATAAGTAAACAAATAAGTAAAATATGTGTGCTGCAAAATTTCAGTACCGTTTAGGAAGTGATTGCTACTACTTGTTTCTGTAAAAATATGAGGAATTCTCCTGTTTGCTCTTTTTAGAGCATTTCTGATCAATATTTAAAGGTCATAGGACAAAGTCTAAAGATTTGTTAAGCAAATAATAGCAACCAAATAGAAGCATACAGTCAACATCACTGTAATAAATTTTTTAACGGAACAGCTCTGGATTTGGGACCTTCTCAAAAAAAGACTTTGTAGTTCTGTAAGCCCATCCCTCCAAAAATCAAGAGGCAGCCTGTTATGGGGCTCTTCCAAGCTACAAAGGAAACATTGCAAACATTATTGCTACTACTTGAAATTTTGTACCCGAATGTTTGCACAAAAAATAGCAGAATGTTTTAACTACAATTGCAAAAATAGTCACTATTTTTGTCTATGCTAATCTTAGCTTTTGCATCATTTGCATCAAAATGATGTCCAAGATCCTGGAAGGATTGGTAACACATCATAAAATATAGTATTATATTAGTTATATATTAGACCATGGTTATAGAAGGCTATAAATTCCATGGCAGAAAATATTAAGGCTTCAGATCCTATACTCAGATATTTTAGGGTATGGTAGTATATTGGGTGTGCGTATCTATAGATTTATATGGCATATCTGCCAGTAAAATTAGAAATCTGTAACCAATATTGCTAACTGATAAAGGCATATAGGGTGAGAAACATATATCTATAATATGATTAGTCATCTCGACTTATTTATGGAAGAAATGTTCTTTCTTTACAGATTTTGTCGAGTTGCTTCCAAATTATTTTATTAAAAAATAAATTGTTCTCCAGTTTTCAATTTCTAGAAGAAACACTATTTTTGTTTTCAGAAAACATATATAAAATGTTATTACAAAGATATATAGATAACCATAGGCTGCCACATGTTGTATTTTCTTGATAGAAGGTGATTTAGTGTTGAGATGGGGAAGGTTAAGAAATCACACACCCTAATGGCAAACTGGTTATGTTTTTGCGCAATTTGGAGAATCGGCTAATTCCACCATTGGCTGGCTCTGCCTCTCCCAGGAGTCCTAGCCACTCCTTATCTCGCCTTGCCCGCTTTGGCTACAGCATAGCTGCTGCTGCTCTACTAGTTCTCTTGCTCACTAGCTTGCTTACCTTGACCACACAGCCCTCGTGACCCAGCCCACTTACCTATCTTCACCCTGGCCTCCCATGTGGCCCAGATCCCTGCCGAGCCTTCCTTTGCCATTCTTCACTGCTTCCCATGTGGCCCAGCTCCCTGCCTGACTGGTGAGCCTTCCTTTGCCATTTTGCCAGTGCGAACGGCCTGCCACCACCACTGCCTCCTCCTGGCATGTGCATGGCCTGCCACTGTCACCTCTTTGCCAGCCCAAACTGCTGCCTCTTTGCCAGCCTGAACCGAGGCAGCAGCAGCAGTGACAGTTTGGGGGAAAGAGGTGGCTACTGCAGGCCATTCGTGCCGGCAAACAGGATGTGGAGGCAAGCCGTTCACCTCGGTAAGAGGAGGCGGCAGGCCAGTGTCTTGGGGCAGAGTTGTGCCCAGCTGCACCAACAAAGGCTGGAAGTAGCTGCCCGCCATTTCCTGTTGCAAAAATCTTTTCTTAAACCCTGTCGGGCAGGGAGACCCAGCAACAGATGAGGTGTCAGAGAATCACCATTGCTGTTTCTGCAGAAAGGTAACACTAAGGCTCCAGCCATTCCCACCACTGCTTTGGCCCGCCTGAACCGCCCCACCTTGCCATGAGTGACATCAAGTTGGTCACCCCATTCAGTCATATGACCGCCCCCCCCAGACAGTTCATTAGGAAGTACTGATTGTTAAATTAGTTGAATCCTACCACTGCTCCTGTTTCTGGTTCACATTGATTAAAAGAGCATATGGAATGAATAAAAAGGGAAAGAAAAAAGGGTGAGACAAAAGTAGAATACATTTGTAGCAGTGGTAGGTTTCAAAATGGTTTAACACTGGTTCGGTGGGTGTGGCTTGGTGTGGTGGGTGTGGCTCGGTGGGTGCGCTTTGTGCATGCACACACACTTTGCACGTGCCTGTGTGCCAAACATGCTGTCAAGCATCCAGAAGGTATCCATGATATCAATCACTCTGAGACATTATCTCTCCAATTATTTATTAGGAACAGATCTGGCATGTCAAAAGCAATTTCCCAAGTGAAAGCTTTTTTGCGCGCTACACGGAATCCACCTTCTCTCCTCCCTTCTCTCTTCCCACTTCTACACTTCATAAATTACGAGAACCAATTAATTGCAACTGGAAATTCTTAATATGACACACAGAATAACTTTGAACTTTTCAACTCCTCTAACTCTCTAAAAAAAAAATTTGTGGCAGCTGAATTTCAAAGCTGACAAATGCAGGCGTGCAGAGGCTTTCCAACTCATCTCCTGCCATTCTGCACTCTCCCTGTCATTTCAGCAGCTGATGCGCAGCAATCTACTGTGCTGCGCAAAGCAGCTGTGCTTCAAAAGCAGGACAAAGGTGGGAGCCCAGGTGATTGGGCAGGTGGGCCCAACAGCAGCTCCAGCAGCTCCTCAGAGAGAACTAGTTTGGTCTCCGCCTATCTTTGGCGCTACCAGTATGCCAGAACCGGGCTGAACCAGAAGAATACCACCACTGATTTGTAGCCTATGAGTGTGTTTGTCTACATGCATGCATTTGTGTATAAGTATGTATGAAGGAAAAATATCCCTACATTTTTAGAAGCCCCTTTAAAAAAAAAAAATCACCGTCTGAATCTTTATCCAATTTGTAGAACCAGAACATTTAATTTTTTCCTATATCACTAAATATCACCTGATATCAGGGGTGGGATTCTACCAGTTTGCACCTATTCTCTAGAACCAGTTGTTAACATTCTAAGCAGTTCAAAGAACTGGTTGTTAGAAGAAATTACTGGCCTAATCCTGTAGGGAAGGCAGGAAGGAAACATTCTGGTGTTGCTTACAGAAACTGCTTCTCTGTTAACTCTTATTACATTCTTGGCAGGACTAGACTTCCTGTCTCAGGAACTTCTCTGGAGGTTTTTTTTTTTCTCTTTTGCTGGTACTTTGCTTGTGTGGAGTGATCATTCAAAGTTACAATGGCACTGAAAAAAGTGACTTATGACTGTTTTTCATACTTACGACTGTTGCAGCATCCCCACAGTCACGAGAGGCCAGGCGAGGACATTTGTGCCATGATGTGAGTGATGTTGAGTTGGCCATGCCCAGCCAGTCACATGACCACCAAGCCATGCCCACCAACTAAGCCATGCCCACAGAAATGGTTGTTAAAAAATTTGAATCCCACCCCTGCCTGATATCAGTATCATCTGAAATGGAGCTAGGAAAAACCTTGGAGGGCTGAGGCTTTGATCCTGTCCCAAATTGATATTTTTACCAGAACACTTAGGGTTACAGAAGTTGTAAAACTGAAGACTAACAATGATCACAGTGTTTGAAGAGAAAGATAAATATTAAAGTGGTCAAGAGGATTCTGTGGTGCTGACACATTTGCTCTCCAGGCTTTCAATAAGCATCTCAAGCATAGTCTCAGCTGGTAAGTTCTTGAGTCAACTCAAGGGATTTAATTAGCAGTTTCATCTCAAACAGTATAAATAAAGCCTCGTTTGTAGTCCTTGCAGACATCTCTTGATTATTCAGTCAGATACAGGGTGAACAGCACCCATCTGCTGGAAAAATCCCCTTCTGTTTGGGATATCACATCTGACAAAATTGTTTCAGCCACAGACATGCTATCCCTGGCTCTGACAATCAGGCTTTATGAAGGACTAGGAGACATCAAGCAACAAAGCCACTTTTCAGATAAGCAGCTAATTTCATCAGGACAGTCATAAATAACTGTCCATTCTCATTTCAATACAAAGGCTGCTTACATTAAAGTCCTTAAAAACTGGAGAAAAGCTGCCTATTAGTGTGTGAAATTGTTATAGAAGTTTCTAAACCAGAGCTCTTTGAAAAGCAGCAGAACTGGACTGTGTAATCTAATTCAGAAATGTGACCAAGTGAGTCAAAGTCACAATAAAAGCCACGTTATTGCCATAATTGGCATCTGGGTTTGGGGTAACTAAGGAGCTGCCCAAGGCTGTCCTTATCAAAAGGCCCCATTTGCTCTGATGCCTGAAAAGAACTGGGGGTTTTGAAGGAGTCAATCCTTTTCATTCCATGCCATCTTAAATTACCCAAAATGCAATATCTGACTTCATGTCATGCTGTTGTCAAATTTGGAATAACATCTAGTACAGCTTATATGAGAGTGTGACATCACAAAGAGTGGATTAAATGCTGAATTGGTTGTTCAGCAATCCAAGGACATGGGGATATTTGGTGCAAAGGAGACAATTAGGCATATCTGTCAGGCACATGGAATTGTGACCATTTATTAAATTGCAGTACAGAAGATTTAATCAAATCCATACACCAGAATCTGGTCAATTAAAGTTCAGCACTAAATTGGTGCCAGAGAAGGATCAATGGAATTCAAGAGAGATTGGACTTGGATTATTTATGGCAATGTAAGGACTCTAAGATGTTGACAAATTTAACTCTGCCACCTCAGCTCTGCCTACTTTTCTCCCACAATGCCCTAACAATCCAGGTCATTGCTTCAATACTGCCCTATGTTGTGCTTGTACCATTGTCATAATGGGTCTGAAATAATATTGTTTGTAAATTTGTCTAGGAATTTGCATATGGAAATTCTCAGTCCTCCAGGTCATGGTTGTCCCAAAGATGCTTTTTCAAGAGGCAACTGGACTTTCTCTTTTTTTTTCTTTGAAGATGTTTCACTTCTATCTCGGGATTTCTTATCTGTTCTGTCCATTTGCCCAGTCCATTTGCAAAGGAAATGTAATGATATATTATATTAGGATCATTGTATGAAGACAATTGTAAAGCACTGTTTCATAGCAAAACAGAATTTTTGTGAGGGGTATCATGCTTAACTTTATAGGGATGGAGATGGTAATCAATATTTTATTATTTTCATTTGTCCTCTTCAAGCAATTTGACCCTCACCTTTTCAACAAAAGCTAGAATGTTATATAGTTCAATATTTTATATCTTAAGGGAAATGATATTAATAACATTTTCTAGAACACAAAGACTCAGGAAAATTAAAAGAAAGGTTTTTTTGTGTGAAACAAATAATAAACATAAACACTACGCCAATAATAAATTTAACAATTCCCTTGTTTTACTGAGGAAATGTACTTTTATAATAGGAAGAGAACAAAACTGTCTCATGCAAATTATTTATGCTTATGTTTCACAATTTCCTACCTGATCCAAAATAGATAATACCTGGGATATTAATATGTTCTACCTCTAACCAACATAACGACTTTGACACAAGATTAAACAGGAGAAAATATCTGATTTCCTCTCCCCTCCCTCTGAATCTTTGCCTTCTATTTTTCTGACCAGTATAAATACTAATCTGCTCAAAGATCCACTGCCATATTGTGTTTGACAGAGCTTCAAGAATATCCAACAATGACTGTCTGTTGGAGTCCCACTATTGAACATCACTATCTGATAATAGATATGTCAACTTGTATTGACATAGCTGGTGCTCTGGCAAACAAAATATCATGTAGTTAATTCATATCCTCCATTGCGTCATTACCAAGCTTTACTAAATGCCAACCTGGGTCAATTCATAATAGAACAAAATTCCATAAGGCATTACATTGCAGTCAATAATTTTCCTTTGCCAAAGAAGAATCTCTCTAGATTGGGTCACAATCTATAATATCGTATTTGGGACATCAAAATGAACTTTCCTGGAAAAAAAGGAGTATAATGCCCTCATTATATTGTAATGATTGTTATATATTGTAATATATTGTATTGTTTATATTGTTTATATTGATTGTTATATATTGTAATATATATTGTATGTTATTTTTTGTATGTATTGCATTATATTTTTACAATATATATATAATATATATATAACATACAATTATATATAATATATTGTATTATATATAATTGTATGTATATTATATTATATTATTTTGTTCGTAATTGCTTTTATCCTGAAAAAAGAAGCAGAATTTTAAAATGTAGAAGGTCGCTAGATTGTTTATTAGCCACCAAAGTACAAATTAAAGATCTATTATTTACTGCTTGATCACTCAATAAAAACATCGCTTTTAATTTTGTTTTGCGTGAAAACCTCTCTTTGCAATCTTACCTGCAATTATTTATTCAACATCAATTTGATACAAAAATACATCTAAACTATTTGTCATTTTTAATTCTAGGATTAATACAAAAGTATATATTTGATTGAGTAAAGTTATTTGAGATGTCATAAGTGGGAAAAATACAGCTTTTACTAGACATATATAAAAACTCTTCTATCAGTGATTTTCATATTATTCTAGTAAGATCTTAAATTTAAATTGCGTGCAATTCCAGGTAAGGCTGAAGGGTTAGAATGATACAATGATTTGTGTATATTTTACAAAAGTTCACTTGATAGTTTATAATTTGCAACTATAGGTTCACATGTAGCCACTAAGACATTTTTCTCATGGCTTCTTTAGGTGCCTATGACAATAAATTTGTAGGCATTTTGCTTTTACAGGTAGGGAACATACAAAAACTGTGTTGTAATATAGTTAAGAATACATCTCCCTTTTGAAAAAAAAGAAAGAAATCCCAGATGAGCATAATGTGATCTTTCTACTATACAATACAGCCTTTACCATGGTGGCTCTTAGTTACCTCCTAATTCTAAATATAATCTTTGGCCACCCACATTTTTCTACTCTTAAAGTTCTTGGTGAGCAAACAGCACTGATAGCTAGTTACATAAGCTTGGCAAAATTTTAGGAGAGAAAATTGAAATCAGAAGAGAAAATGAATGTTAGAAGGGCAATGTCTGAGAATTGATCTAGTCCAGAAAAAAGGAGAAGTAATTCGAATGGATGGTAAGGTTTCAATCCCAAGTCATAAACACAGTATTCAGCAGAGTTATTAACTAATGGTGCATGTGCATATGATTTATGTGAAAGTTACAAGCACCCAACAGATTTATAAACCACATACATTAATTTCAAGTGCATGGATTAAAGAATCATTGAATACTGCAGATATAAATACACATTTAATTATAGTAGGAACGAAAGCATCATTGTTAAGTGCTGTACAAACAAACCAGAAGACATCCATCCATGTCCAGCTGGCATAAAATAGACCCTCCCAAAGGTTATCTTACAGGTGTGGGCATACATGCTGTCATACAAACAATCTGCAAGATCTAAATAAAAGCCCACACAAGTGCTTTTGGACCAGAGCCTGAAGGAGTTTGAAGGAACATCTAAATGTAACTCTTTCCCAAGCCTGTATGTTCCAAAGAAATAGATCTGCTATTCCAAAAAAGAAAAAAGCTTCTTAGAAATTCTGAAGTAGTCGATCCCATTTACCAGAAGTTGATGAGAACTTCACTATTTAAGGTACCTTCTCTAAAAGGAAGAACTACAGCTTTCCTTGGTGCTTGTCATTCCACCAGGCATTCTCATCTGCAAAGACTTTCTCCAGTGTTACGGTAGAACCACCACTATAAGCTATCAATTAGATACCATCAATTCCCCCTATAAATGGTTCTCTAGGTGTAGCTCCTGTAGCTGGTTGGGTAGGAAATATGTCTGCCAGTCTGAGTAGTCCATGATTCCAGTGCCTATGAGGTACCCGCTGATATAGTTAGCGCTCTGGACAGTCAAGTATTTTAGACATCATAAAACATGTCATGAGCAGCAGAATAGCAGGACTGTAATTGGGAAATACTCAAATACGTTGTCCACCTAATGAGAAGGAAGAGCAACTTTTACTCAAAATCAGGCAAAGCAGACAGATTGAGTTGCTCAAAGAATCATTCAGTGATCTATCTATCTGCCTTCGGCTAGCTCAGTCTCTCAAATCTGCTTGCTGTGAGTCTACACTGAATTTGCTTGCAAGCAAACCTTCAGTCCTAAGGGAAGTTTGGCTGTGCTGAGCTAGAAAGCAAGAAATCCAACCACTTCCTGCTTCCTAGCTAATCTAAATATCCTGGCACAGCAGAACAAATGATGGTTGGAAAAAGGAAAAATAGCAACTTAGCAGACAAGTTTGCCGGAAAAGGAGTGAGTGGGTGGGGAGGGTTCCTGCGGGCCATGTGGGCTGAGCAGCCTTGTGTTTCTGCGCAGCCTGGATTAATTGCTTTGGAGGGGGTGCTCTGGGAGTGAGATTTTTCTGCGGCCCACCAAAATTTTCTCATGGCCCACCACTGGGATGCGGCCCACCAGTTGGCGACCGCTGCCTTATGGCATCAGACTTGAAATTCTAGACCTAAAAAACCTAGAACTATGCCCCTTTCGGCCCAATCTAAGTATAGTATATAAAATCATATATTGCAATGTCCTTCCTGTCAACGAATACATCAGCTTCAACCATAACAACGCAAGAGCACACAATAGATACAAACTCATGGTTAACCATACCAAACTTGATTGCAGGAAACACGACTTCAGCAAGAGTGGTCAATGCCTGGAGTACTCTACCTGACTCTGTGGTTTCTTCCCCAAACCCCAAAAACTTTAACTTTAGACTGTCTACTATTGACCTCACCCTTTCCTAAGAGGTCTGTAAGGGGCATGCATAAGCGCACCAATGTGCCTACCATCCCTGTCCTATTGTTTCTTTTATTTTTCTTATTTGTACCCATGTATTCATAACTATGTTTATACTTATACCTATTATCTTGTAAGCAACTGACAAATAAAATAAAATAAATAAAATAAATAAAAGATGCTATGTGTATTTAATTTTCATCTTGTGTTTCTGCATGGCTAATTGTGGTATGCCTGGCAGTTAAGAGAGAGGACAGATGGATGGATGGATGAATGGATGGATGGATGGAAGAACTCAGCAGATTCTAGAGAACTTCTAGCAGAGATGAGTAAAACCCTAGTCTGTTGAATTCATGAAAGAAGATATTCCATGTGTAGCTGCCTCATTACTTCTATCTCTAAACTTGTTCATGCATATCTCCTTTTGGATATGTGAACATATCTAGAATCTTCAAAATACCAATGAGACAAAGTTCCCTAATGCACTCATGATTTAATCTTGAGAAGCATCCAAAAGTTGTAAGCTTCTTTTCTTTCATATATGACTGTAAATTATACTTTAGCATTATTCACACAACTTGTGTGCACTCATGAACCTTCCAGGGTAACCACAAAGTGAAAGAAAACATCCATTTCCATTTTTAAAGTAGGAATGGAGTGAACAAAAGATCCATTCACATACAATAATAGTATCCTGAGGATGAACTCTATTTTATTGTTTGTGCATGAATCCATGGATACTTTACTTTGATTGCTTCACTTGATTGCTGTTCTTCCCTCCTAGGTCAAATTATCTTGAGACTGCCATTTGCAAAATGACAGGATTTAAGCATTATGTGATGATTTGAATCCGTCTGTTATTTTGGCCTGGAAAGCTTACTTATAAATCTTGTCAATACACATGCCTATTTTTAGTGAAGCTCATTTTATTAGATGGCTTTCGTGTATTTTTTTTATTAATGGTAAAGATTTTCAAGGAGAATTGTCAAGAATGTAGAGGGTATTAAAGATATGGTATGGCTGTACAGCCAAATTAATAAACATAAATGCATTGTATAAAATGCTAGCTATAAATGATAGAAGAGAAATCTAACCTAAATAAAGTTATTCTATCATGAGCTTGAATTTTAATGAGTTAGGACTAATCTATATTATTTATATTATATGATACAGCTGCATGTTGTCCACAACGGTGATCAAAATATCTGAAATTCAACTCTACTGACATTTCCTTCAAAAAAAAACCTTATGATTTTGTAATACAACTGTGGGTATTATTAAAATAACCTTCTATAATAGATGAACGTTTTTCTTATGGACTTGAACTGCATATCGTTTTTGAATGCTAGATCTTAAACTGTATTTCCAAAAGTAAGTGGTCATGAGTTCAAACCAAAACTAATTTCTCTCTCTCTCTCTTCCTCCCTCCTCTCTCTCACACACACACGCACACACATTAATTCTGCTCAAGTAATCTTCTTTTCAAATCATGTATTTAGTAAAATGGTACAGAATAAAGCTCCTACTCTGTGTTCTTACCCGACCAAGGAAAAAGGACACTAGTAGGTGAGCAGATTCTTAAGTGGTTTACTGGAAACTGCTTGGCAGAATAAACATAAGAGTTTTCTGACTATGTTAATATTTGCTTGTGTAACTTTCTCTTTTCATGACCAAGGACATGTAGTGGAGAAAACAGCAAATGAATGTAAAGTCTTAAAAGTCAGGACATACTGAAAAAGGTAGCATGCTTTTTAAGATCTCTTTATTATTGTCATTTTTTGAACTTTATTGCTACCATTTGTATTATCATGTTCCCATTTCAATCAAATAATTTTCAGTCAATGATTGATTCTACGGACCTAGGTAATTGCTGGCACGTGTGGAGATGTGGGTGCTGAGGCAGTAAGCCAACTCCTTGAACCAGGGAGGCTGTGGTAGACCCCGTGTCAGAAAGACACACTTTGAAGAACCTCGTGGTGGGAAATAAGATGTGTTTTTCCATGAACAGCAGATTCACATGTCATATCACATTAGGAAATCCCTTTGGTTCCAAAATACTTTGCTTTAAGATACATGCTGGTGGTTGCAATCATAATTGGGAAAATGGTATTTAAAGGCAACTTGTGATTAAAATGTAATCTATGATTTGGTTCTTATTAAAGTCTGAACTTTACACAATGTGTGAAATGACATCATTATGAGAAAGCTAGAAGACTGAAATGCCACTCTGTGTAAATTGTCTAATCCCACTGGCTTCTACAACACAGTTACCCAAAAAGTTCAGAGAGCAAAGCAGGGGAAGTTCAGGTTTGTTGGGGAAAATTGTGCACAGATGCAACCAGTGGGTGAGAACAAAAAGGAAAGGAACAGTGTATTTGTGTGTTTTGGATAGATAAATGGTCCCCCATTCCACAATTTCTCATGGAACACCACCAATTTCTTCCTAAACTCTAAGTTTCCATGGAACACAATCTAAAAAAATCTAGATTAGAAACTCTCTCAGAGTAGTTTAACAGTGAAGCAACTATTTTAGGGAGCATATCAGTGGTGGGGTTCAAAATATTTTACTACCAGTTCTGTGGGCATGGCAGGGAAAGTACTGTAAAATCTTCAGTCAGAGGTGGTATTTGCTGGTTCTCCAAACTACTGAAAATTTTTGCTACCGTTTCTCCATAACTGGTCAGAACCTACTGAATACTACCTCTGGAGCATATACCATGAACAAAAAGCAATGGCTCCTAGTTATTTCCCTCTATAGAAAGCCAAGGTTATGTTTACTGTTTGACCTCCTAATTTGTCAGCTGCATCAAGGACACTAGAAAAGGCCATCCTACCACATACACTTTTAGATTCATCTGCCAGTTGGATTTTATATATGGCACAACAAAGTAATATGTAGCAAAATAGTTCAGATTGCCTTATTTTTCTACCTTCTTCTGGCAAAACAAAACCTGGTCCCTGGGAATCATCTGCTAATCTTGACATTTTGTTGTATAATTTGAAAATCAAATCTGCAATCTGCATCTGGAATTAAATCTAACTATTTACCAACTTGGATTTTTGGTCAAATATCACTATTTCCTACAATAGCAATTTTGCATCCACATATCCTCATGAGAACTACGTTGCAACACTGTAAGTTTCTAAAGTTTTTGAAGCAAAAAAACCCGACCAGTTTGCAAGACTTTAATGCTACCGTTGCAGGCTATGTACGTGGTACTCTGCACAGCATAACAGATCCCTCACAGATGAGATTTTTGACTGGGACTTAATAGAACTCCAGCTGCTTGTGATTATCAATGTTAAGTATTTCAGAGGCAGCCAAAAGATGTGAACTTTTACCATCCTGCTGATGCAAATGGAAAGAGATAGGCTGTCACCTGAAAGAGCTATAATTTGCTCTGTTTTAAAACAAGGGCATCTCCTGCCCATCCTCAGTTGTCTATCTATTCACAACCCAGGTAGATCTGAAACCAGTTTGACCTTCTCATTAAAATGAAGGGTGTTGATGAAGCACTGGAATCTATCATGACAGGAGGAAATGTTACTTTGGAATTGATGTGAAGCTGAATGATAGGGGGGTTTCAAATCATGAACATCTGCTGCAATTATTATTATCATTATTATTTTAAAACACACATTTCTTTGCACAGCAGTCGCAATCAAGCCCTGTTTCAGAACAGGTAGCACCATTAAAACTAAACAAGAGATTTGATTAGAATGCCAAGTCTGTCACTCAGCCTCATTATAGATATAAATACAGGACTTCCATTCATAGTATATATATACCATTCTAATGATGTTTTTTTAAGTGCACCAGATAAATATATTTTTGTGTTTATCTTACAGTTGGTTTTCACTCATATTTGATTGCTTTACTTCAGCATTAAAATCTACCTATGTAGGAAAAAAAATCTTTGACAAGGTTTCTATTGCACAAACAAATATTTTTGAGTGAAGGTAAAAACATGCCTTCCCATTTTTAAATGTCATTCTCCATAACATAACAAATCTATAATTTTCCTTCTTCAGTCTAACATTCTTTTAAAAAAAATCTTTAACATATCTTTAACAGATTAATAGAGTTGGAAGGGATTTAGATCATCTAGTCCAACCCCCCCACCCCTGCCAAGCAGGAGACTCCACACCATTTCTGACGGTCCAATCTCTTCTTGAAAGCCTCCAGTGATGAAGCTCCCACAACTTCTGAAGGCAAGCTGATTGTTGATTGGTTGATTGTTCTGTCAGAAAATTTGTCCTTATTTCTAGGTTGAATCTCTCCTTGATCAGTTTCCGTTCGTTGTTTCTTGTCTGGCCTGCAGGTGCTTTAGAACAACGGTCGCTAACTGGTGGGCAGCAAGAAAATTTTGGTGGGCCGCAAAGAAATGTCACTCCCAGAGGACCCCCCAAAGCAATTAATCTAGGCTGCATAGTAACACAAGGCTGTGTCACCCACATGGCCCGCGGGAACCCTTCCCGCTCACTCACTGCTTACCTGGAAAACTTGCCTTATAAATATCTATTTTTCCTTTTTTTTCCCGACCATCAGCTGTTCTGCTGTGCCGGGAGATTTAGATTAATTTAGATCAGCTAGGAAGAAGGAAATGGTTGGATTTCTTGCTTTCTAGCTGGTTTTTAGATCTTCGGCTCTGCTCCTAAGCACAGCTGAATCTCCCTTAGGACTGAAGTTTCTATTATTCAGTGCAGACTCACGGCAAGCAAATTTTATATGACAGACTGAGCTAGCCAATGGCAGATAGATAGATCACTGAATGATTCTGTGAGCAACTCAATCTGCCTGCCTGCTTTGCCTAATTTTGGGTAAAAGTTGCTCTTTTTTACATTAAAAAATCAATATTTATATAAATATTTATAATATTTACATACAATTGTGATTATAAGCCATGCTCAGCCAGTCACATGACCAAGCCACATCCACATATTAGGCTACGCCCACAGAAATGGTTAGTGCTCCCTGGGATTTAAAATTATGAGTTTAGTGGTCCCTGAGGTCCACAAGGTTGGAGACCCCTGCTTTAAAAAATAGCTTGAGCCCTTCCTTTCTGTGGCAGCCCCACAAATATTGGAACACTGCTATCATGTCTCCCCTGGTCCTTCTCTTCATTAGACTAGCCGTGCCAGTTCCTGTAACCATTCTTCATATTCAAAACAGAGGAGTAGGTAAAGGGACGCACATTACATGCAAATTTTTTAAAAAAGTTTTCTTGTTATTTCTTGTTTCTTATTATTATCCAAAAGAAAAAAATTGGATGTTTTTTTTGTATCAAAACTTGAAAAACTTGTGGATATATCTGGTGCTAACTGAATGACCACTTGTTTGGTGACCATTTGAAGTTGTAATGGTGCTGAATGAGTGGTAGTTATAAATAATCCTCACATTTATGGCTCTGGCGGCATTCCATGGTCATGTGATCACCATTTGTGACCTTTACCTTCCAGCTTCTGGTAAGTAAAGACAATGGAAAGCTGGCAGTAAGTCACAAGTCATAGTCGTGTGAGGTCCCTTAATAACACACATGATCCCTGCTTAATGACAGCAATTAGAACTGCTGGTGCTAAGTGGTGCAGTCACATGGTTTTTCATCTTACAATTGTATCACTTAACAATGGAGTTTTCAGTCCCAATTAGCAATGTTGAATGAGAAATTCCTGTATCATTACTGAGCTGACATAATAATTTGTAGATGCAAGAATGTTGTTGTGGAACATAGTATACTTGAGTGGTACGAAAAATTATACAGGGAAAATGTGAGGGGAAAATAAGAATGCTAGTTTTGTGTATACCTTTCCTTAGCATTTTTATTTCCCTCATCATGTCCAGAATGAACTCTTGTCATGGAAGAAATTCTATAGAAGATATTGTAGATTATATAGTAGAGAATCCAGTTTCCCCAGATGAAAGAAGCAAATATGGTTTGTAAGATTAGAAAGGTATAAAGAAATGTTGTGAATAATATATAAACCAATTTCCTATTTTATCCCTTTTTTTATCCCCTAAACAATTTCAGGACTGGAAACAAAAAATAGGACAATGAACTGATCATGTAAGGTTGTCAGTATATTTGAAATTCTGAAACATGCTATGAGTATTCACACAAAATGCCTGCCACAAACTGTATGAACAATCATTTTAAAGACAAATACTGAGAAGCGAAACAAGATGGCTGGCTGCTTCCTGCCATCCCCTCAAATTTCTTAGGATCTTAGCTGCCATCTTACATTATTCTTCTCTTTTTTTCTGGGTGGGGTACAAAATATTTCAGTATGGCATTATTAGGAAAACATGTACTAAAAATACTATTTTGTGCATAGCACTTTAGTTTGGGGCATGCAATTTTCTCATTGTTTTATATTTTAAAAAATCCAAAAATTCAAGTAGGCAAATAATCTCATTATCATCCACAGAGAATACTGTGGTAACTAATGAAGTAAAAACTCTTCAGAATAAATTAATATGAATTCTGATTATGCAGCATATATTGTACCAAATTAGCATATCCTTTTCAGGGTTGACTGAAGGAATTGACATTACAGGATATGATCAAGATTTGGTTGAAGAAAACAAGTAGAAAAGTGGAGAATTCTACCGAAATTGCTATTTTTCTACAATACGAAAAAAAATAATGATTATGCTAATGATGTGAAGAGTCAACCGCCTTTTTAAAAAGGAAGTGTATTACTATTTAGTTCAGCATTCTATCTGCTTGGCTGAATATACCAACTAATGCTTGGCCTGGAGAATGTCAAAGAATATAAAACATAGATACATTAATGTAATAATGCTTCTGTTATATGAGAGCAATACAGAAAGGAGCATATCATAATGCATCATTAAATAGCTGGTTTCAAAGAATACCTAGGTAAAAATACCTGCTACGTGGAACTGAGCCACAAAACTGTGGCCACACTTAAATTGCCAACCAACATACCTGCCTCATCGTAGGATACAGTCAATTTTTCCAGCATTTCTCGATCGATTGAGAGAATTTGTTGCTCCAGGATGGTTTGATAGGATAGTACACTGTTCTCCTTATCTTTCTCATAATCCTGAAGATGTTGCTTTAGGACTTCTGGTAAGTGGGATTTCACATATTCTGCTGCTGACTACAGAAAAGAAAGAGGGGAGAAAGAAACCAAAGTTGACTTTCATGTGCCATATTACCTTTTGTGCTATATATACGTATACATAAAATAAGAGGTAGTTTTAAGATTTTAGCAGACATGAAATACAAGAATTTAAAAAGTGCAACCTATATAACAGTCCATTTTAGAGATACTTCTAGGCATCCTCTTCAGGTTATTCTTGACTTCTTTCACTTGTCAGATTGAGAAGTTAGGTCTTCACAAAGTCTAAAATATACTGAAGTAACTCCCAACATTGAAACTTTCTGTTTTATCAACACAAAAGAGTTTCAGGAAAAAAGGGGGCTACAGTAAATGTGGGTCTTTCTGGAAGGTAAGGAATTCTTGGAATGTCAGAAAAGATGCCAAGATACATAAAAAGAAATGGACACAAGAACATTTTTCGCTTAAGACTTTTCAAATGAGAATATGCACATCAGCACACGCAAAAGAGAAAAGCATTCACAAAACTACATATCACTGGAAAAAAAGGACATGCAAATATCACAAAGGAAAACTGTACAAAAAAATAGGAATAATTTCATATATCTTTTCCAGACAGTTTATCAATTATGGAACCAAATTATTGACAACTTTTAAAGACAAAATTTTAGAAAAGGGAAACAGAATCTGCCATTCCTCAACAGATTATGACAATTGGCCAATTGAGAGACATCCAAGGCACCAAATCACTCCTGCTACTCAAAGGAGTCATGCCAATTTTTTAAAAAAGGTCTTTGATCTTGGTGACCATGCCATTTAAGAAGAACTTAAATAAAGTTGTCAGAATGAATGACAAATGTAAAGTTTCTTCTCCATGGGTTAAATACTGAGGTGGATCCAACTGCACTGTTTTCAATTTACTGCTAGTGTTTTAGCAAAGCTGATTGGTTTTTGAACTAATTAAGCATGTCATATCACTCTGCTATCTAACCTTTAAAAGCCCAGTTCTGAGGACTAATTCTTGCAGTGTTGTGCTGCAGCTTGCAAGACCATGGGGGTAACAACATTTAATTTTCAGAAAAACTCCAGAAGAGGTGTGACAACTGTGCTGTTTATGACAACTGTGTTGCTTATGATAACTGTGCTGCTTATACTATTAGTCTACATTCTCTGAGAAGACATGCTGCTATGACAGATGGAAAGGGAAATAAAACACTGCAGACGTCCAAAGCAACTTTTACTATATATTTTTATTATATATTATACCAGTAGAATTATAATATGAATATTACTATGTTTACTATATATTTAGCTGTATTCTTCCTAGCAATAGAAGACGTTAGTTTAGTTTTCATTATAATTGTTGCCCCCTGAAACAAGCATTATGCCACATGTTACTCTACTTTTACATTTATAACAATTTTTACATCTTTGGATCTGTTGTGAAGAATGAAAAATGGACATATGCTTCCTGGTCAGCTCAAATAAGTTTCTTGCCTACTTGTGATAAAGGCTTCACAGTTAATGACTTGGTTTGCTTCTAAAGCACTTACTTGGTAAGACAGTACTGTACCTCAAGGTGTACATGCTGCCACCATACCGCTTGGCTGAAGTAATCGACCAATTAAGAAGGTACCCAGTGAGAAATAATTCAATATAACATTTAGATTAATTTCTCAATGTACAAAATGCATGAAATGTTATATATGAGATCTCACAAGAAAATGTTTCGTGTAATCCAAAGGTAGCTAGCTGAGTTAGCCCAAGCTATCACTAAAGCTGTATTCAATTTATCTAGGGTCAGGCTAGGCTATTTGTAACAAAATTATTTCCAGAAATACAATGGCCTGCAATGTAACACAATAAATTTAATACAAGATTTTTAAAAAGTCATTAATTTCTAGCAATGGAAGAAAGAAGATAGACTGCATAGCTCATTTTATATGTACAATTTTATAACATACAAAGCCAGTTGTTAAGGCACTGGGCTAGAAAGCAGAAGATTGTAAGTTCAAGTTCTGCCTTAGCCATTAAAGTCAGCTGGGTGACCTTAGGCCATTCACTCTCTCTCAGCCCAACCCAAGACACAACTACAACCATCACAGAGTTGTGGAGGAAATAGAAGGGGGGGAAGTATTGTATGCATTCACTGCCTTGAGTTATTGGTAGAAATAATAAAGGTGGGATACAAATAAATAAGTAAGTAATAACAATCATTACCAACCTGGTGTTCTCCATAGGCTTTTGTGAACTAAATCCCCAACCCACATCAGTTCCTATATCTTCTGGGAAGCCACATGATAATTTCTGAGCCTGTAACTTTTAAATTGTGGTCTAGGACCTAAACAATTCACAATTATGCAAAGGTGGAAAGCCAGTTTGGTTTCATGGTGGTTAAGGCACCAGACTAGAAATTAGAAGTCCATAGGTTCTACTGCCACCTGAGGCTTTAAAGTTAACTGGGTGACTTTAGGCCATTCACTTTCTCTGAGGGGTGTGCTTAGGCAAAATAGGAGAAGGAAAGAGTATTAGTTATATACACCATCTCAAGTTATTTAAAAAAAAAACCAATAAAGGTGGGTAAAAACAAACAAAATTGAAAAATGCTTGAGACTAGGATACATTATTTTATATATAAAAGCTTGGATCCAGGATAGGTTTCTTCAATGGAAGGAATGCTGAATTATCTCCAACATCTATAAAGTTTAAACATCTATGCAATGAAAAAGATCATTCCTTTATGGAATTAAGATTATGCTGGATTGATGAAACATTGTGCCAATGATATTTCAAGACCTCAATATATCAAAAGAGAGACATCGTCTGTTCAAACTAAAAGGATGTCATTTACATCATTTATTAGTGTAATTATGTCTAGACTGGTTTGAATATTCTTTATTCTGTCTCCTATTTGGAAAGAAGGCATTGGCACAAATTTTGTCCACTGAATTTTAAGTCCATTTCATTAAGGCTTGTTGAAGCAAGTCATTGCTGTAATAATAATATTCTTACTTCTATCTTATGACTATGTTAGTATGACACAGTATTAAAGAGAGCATTCTCCCCAAACCCAGTCAACAGCGGAATTAATCAGGGCTATTTTTAACCCTAAACAGCCAGGCTTGTGCTAGCTTCAACTCATCTTCTTCAATCAGTTTAGAAAAATAAGAGACAGTTTACTTCTCTTTCTGCTGCTAGAAATGATGGAGTGTTGTGAACAACTCTGCAAAAATAGAAGGAAAAAAAGAGGGCTATTTTATATATTTTATATATATTTTTTCTTGACCTATTCATTAAAGCCGTGACCTGAATGAACATGGTAGCGTCTCAGTCACTTTGGTCACGGTTGATTTCTAGTATGATTTCTAGTAGGAAAACTAGTTTGGTCTACTGGTTAAGGTTAAGACTAGAAATCAGGAAACTGAGTTCTAGTACTGCCTTAGGCATAAAAGCTAGTTGGATGACCTTGACCCAATCACTCTCTCTCAGCCAAACCCACCTCCAAGGGTGGTGGTGGTTGGAAAAATAGGAAGGAGTAGGAAGGAGTTTGCCACCTTGAATAGGAAGGAAGGACTTTTTGAATGTTTAAAAGAGAAACACTGGGAATTTGATGAAAAGCAAGGAAGACATATTGACAGAAAGAAAATAGCACATATACTCATTTGTAACATAGCAGCATGTTAGCAACAGGTAAAAAGTCAACAGTAGTATTTACATATTAATATTTGATCACTGCAATGGAAGGAAATCACATTAACTAATATCAGATAAGATGTGTAAAGTTATCACTAGTTACAAATAAAACTAAATACAATTGAAAATATTTTAGTAAAAAGGGGAGTATGAGATTTGTAAGATATACGTATCAGATTCTACATCTAATGAAACTGATATTGCAACTTTTATTTGAAAAAGAAAAAGCAAGTGTTTCCAATTCCCTCTCATATATGATTCTAAGTTGGCAGAGTATATCATACTGATGAATATTTGTTAATTTAATAGAAAGCTGTATAAAGATCCAATAGTCAATGCCTGCAACTCTATAAAGGTTGAAGCAACTCTATAAATTAGACAACTTTATATCCTGAAGAGCTGTGAAAAGTTGTAAGTGTATTCTGTATATATTTCTAAGTTCACAATATTTAGAGTTCTCTGGAATTTGCAAATGTCCTAAACTAGGACTATCAAATTCGCATCACATACTGGTCATGCCCTTTATTTAATGAAGGGAAAAAAAGTCCCAATATGTCATGTGACTCAGGATGATGTGAGTTTGGTAACCCTGTCCTAAATTAAGCAAGGTCTCTCTAAAAAATTCAGAATTTTTTTTTATTCTGAAGAAATAGTTGTTACTATTTCTTGGCACCTCTAAATCACGAGCACCAGGGCTACAAGACTTTAAATTCTTGGAGAATGCTTCACAGTCCAGAGAAGTTTGGCTAGGAGTTCTATTGCAAGTGGAATTTGCTAATAATTTATACTGTTTCTAGAGCAAGTAAAATATTAAGACCCAACTCCCAAATTATTCTTAGAAGTGGAGAGACTTGGCTGCAAGGAAAAATGTTCTTGGTAATTTAAATGCATAGCTAAATAGGATTACAATACCACATACTGAATCATTTCTCCTGTTATATTAGAGATTAAAATTTGGTAAGTTTTTTGAAAGGGCTTTGGGGATTCTACCCAAAGCATATTTTAAACTCCTCTGGCCTAAATTATCATCATTTTATCAGACACCCAGGGTGTTCCATATGCATGTTTTTATTTCTCTGGCTCTTTTACCAAGTAAATTGTTCTATTGCAATAGAAGGCACAAATAATGTATAACAGAACACTGGTAATAGTTGGGAATAAATCCCATCTAGTATATAACTACCATGGCTGATGTGATATTCATTGATGAACAATGATACCATCTTATAGGGATTTAATATAAATTTATTTATTTTTTTAGCCTCCAAGCATTAATTCAAGATTTCTACTAAGGCTCTGGTTTGGCCTAGTATCATGATGGGGAACCTATGGCATGCATGCCACAGGTGGCACGCAGAGCCATTTGTGTGGGCATGTGAGCACCAGGCAAACTTACCTCACTGTGCATGCATGTGTCTCTTGGCTGATTTTTGGCCCATTTGAGATATTTTCGGCCTGCCAGAGGCTTGAGGTAAGTCTCTGCAGCCTTTGCAGGCCAAAAAATAGGCCCATTTGGTCACTTCCAATATTTCCAGAAATACAGGAAGTGATGAAACGGGCCTATTTTTCGGCCTGCAAAGGCTGCAGATGCTTCCCTCAAGCCTCTGGCAGTTCTAAACAAGCCAAAAATCAGCTGGGAGGCTCAGTGGAGGTAAGGGGACAGGGGGGAATTGTGTGTGCATGTGCAAGGGGGCGCATTGCCTTTTGGGTGCTGGTGCGCGCGTAATTTTTGGCACAGGAGCCCAAAAAGGTTAGCCACCATTGGCCTAGAATATTGATGACATCTCATTTGAAACATCTGGATCAGGGCAGTCGAACTCCTGGCCCACAGGCTGGATGTGTCAAGTGCTGGCCATGCCCACTTTAGCAAAGGGGGAAAAAGTCCTGATACCTTATGTGACACCATCGTGATGATGCAAGTTTGATACCACTGCTCCAGATGGCCTTTCCCTGTGGTTTCATGTAGACATCAAATAACAGGAGACAATTCTAAAGTCTTAAGAATCCAGGGGCTTAAAAACTTTTCCTACTGAATCACTAATTGGAACTACCTTCTTAGAGTTTAGGTAAACTATAAACTCTTTGGGGGGGGTGTTGTATATCCAATAGCGGGTGGCATTATAGAAGTACACAAACTTTTCCTCTGTCTTTCAATGGTATCAGGAAGAAATGTCAATAGGTACAAGGGAAATGAAATGCAGAATTTAGAAGGTGTTAATTATACAAGTACAGCATACTTAATTTGGCATAGATAAATCAACTAACAGCTGTAGTGTCCTATTCAAATGGTAGGAAGTAGAGTGGTAATGAATTTCAATTAATCTTTTTAGCATAGAAATCTAGTTTCTTAAGGTCCCTATTCACAAACTGCAAACTGAAAGATAGGGCCAAACTTCTATTCATGCAATAAAACTGACTAGAGTTTTTGTAAATATTCTCTTCCAGAAATATTTGACATTTCATTCTGGAATTAATTTTCCATTTTTTAAAAAATATATATATTCTCATTTAATAAGACCATATGCTAGATTTGATCGATTTTCTCATCCCTAATTAAATGGGATACTATAATTCTACTAAATGCATACACACAGCTGAACTGTGTTGAGGATAGTTTTCTCTAAGCCAATATTTTCCAGATTTATTACTTTATTATTAATTTATTAAGAATAAACCCTAGGCTGGGAATTTTCTAGCAAAGATAAACATCATCTTACATAAACATGAATTCAAATCTATAGGCACATAGAAATTCTAATGCTTTTATTTTTTTAAAAAGCAAACACACATCAAACTAAACATACAAGAAAGTAAGTTTCTAAAAGAGATACATTTTTATTATCTGACTTCCACTGGGCTAGGAAAATATTTTCACTGAAAAGAAACATATCTCCTCTGGAAGTTTCCATTTTCATTGTCAGAGATTGTAAAATGTAACAAGTAAAAGGATTGGCAACAGTTGGAAGTGTAGATGGATAAAAGAGGTAACAAATTTATTCATTGTCATGGAACTGTCTGGCTTACAAAGAAGTCTTGATTAGACTGACCTTTGGTTTGAGACAGAAATCTTAAGTTCATTTGGCAACAATTTTAACATCCCTGTAGTAAGACATTATTCACTCCCAACTCCCAATTCATACAGGTGTAGAACTGGGTATGTGCAGGATGCATGCTATATTTTTGAAATGCTGATTTTGGACATAATTATCTAACTGCAATATTTGACCTAACCATAAAAGGACTGAAAATACATGTTCATTGTAAAAGATTATGCTTCTGAAAAAATGCACGTTCTGACATATTACTTAAGGTACTCTGTTTTTCAATTCTATTTATAACAGAACAAACTCTTCAATTTAATTTGGATTTTAAAATCATTCTGTAAAGAATGATTCTGTTGTTGTCCATTTCAGTTCTAATTCTACAAAATCCTATGCGGAGCTCAATATAGTCTGAGGTCAAATCTGAGCCATTATAACTTGGACTGGTGGATTAAATGAAATAATCATATTGATTAAATATTTAGAAAACAAGCACTCAAATATTTCAGAACTGTTGAGGTTCTGTAAAGGATGTTTTTGTAGATGACAAAGCTTAAAATCTGTAATTCAGTTCAGAGAGATTTGTCTGTCGTACAACATATTCAAACCATATACAGTATTGAATATAACTTGCAAAAGAATTGCTAACAAATTCATTATTGATTTGCAAAAGCAGTAATTCTCATGCTCACAACAGAATGATTTTTGTCATCACATTAGGCTGGAAACTGGCCAGTAGTTATTTAAAGCCATTAGAAAAAATCCAGGGTTTAGATCATTGGCTTTCTTCAAGTTTGTGGGCAATTCTCTCTTCCACAATAAAGTGTTCACAATTTTCCCAATGCAAATGGTCATACCTACTCAGGCTGGGACAGGTAGGATTCCAATCTACAGGCAGAGTGCCAATCTCCAAAAACCCTATCCACACACAATCCTATTACAGCTGAATAAACTTCTTAGATGAGGTGAAAAGTCTTCAAAGAAAAAACAGCTGTCTCTTGAAAAAGCACCTTTGGGACAACCTGGATCAGGGGTCTCCAATCTTGGCATCTTTAAGACTTGGGGACTTCAACTCCTAGAAGTCTTCAGCCAGCAAAGCTGAAAGTCCACAAGTCTTTAAAGTTGAAGTCCACAAATCTTAAAGTTGTCAAGATTGGAGACTCCTAACCATGACTGAGAAACTCCACAGATCTATCTACACCCTTGGCAGTGGACAGTCTGGAAACCACCATCCCCACTTACTTGAAGTTCACAGACCAAAGGGAATTCCAGATAACATATAAAAGACTCTGGCCATGAGAAGTCAAGACTTTGGTCAATCCAAGCAACTTTGTTAGCAAAATGCTGTGCAAATTGGTCATGGTGACCAGGTGGGAGATTTGACTCTCCTTCACCCTAAAGAAGGCAGCTGGACAACTATAAAATAGGGTAAATGAAAAGAACTTTGCATCCCCAATCGCTATGGAATAGGTCTGAACCTAAGAATATATCCATGCTTGGTTGGATTTGTTTTCTGTCTTCTTCTGCTAGGCAACATCTCTGGAGCTTTATTTTTTGAAATGAACAATGACACAAATGGGATTGGCCTCCTAAAAAGACTTCTTGTGGGCAACCACTCCAAAAGTAGTGGGTTTGTCTCCTGTTGTCAGTGGCTCACCAAGTATCAAGATGAACTGTCCACTGTTAAGCTGGGGAAATCCTCAGGTTCTGTCTGGAAACCAATTGCTAAACTTTTATTCTACAGCAGGGGTGTCAAACTCGATTTCATTGAGGGCTGCACCAGGGTTGTCTTTGACTTCAGGATGGGTGTGGCCAGGGTGGGTGTGACCTACTTAACCAACTTGTGTTGGGGGAATACCTGTGGTCCAAGCATTCTGTCAGTGAAAATGGGCTCCTGAAGTCCATTTTCGGCTGGTACAGCCTCCTGCAACCCTCTGCCAGAGAAAACAGACCATGAGAGGGTTGCAGGAGGCACTGCAGGCCGGTCCTATACTGTTTCCAGGGCAGCCCCGTGGGTCAGATCTAAACACCCCGCGGGTACGATCTGGTCCAAGGGTCTTGACTTTGACACCCCTGTTCTACAGCATCACTATAATCAACTAAGAAAAATGCCCAATTTAAAAAAAAAAGATATGATTTGCTCTTGAAAAATCCAATTTGACTTTTGTTCTGCCAACGCTGTTCAAAATGGTTAAAAAAATCAGGTCTATGATTGTGCTAGAATAATTTTGAGTATGGAAATACTTTGAATGATGATATAAGAACCTTCCTTATGTTCCATTTTTGAAGTCAGGGACAACATTTGTATTGTTCAGTACCTTAATAGCTCTCTCATATTCTCATAGATAATACATAAAGAATCAGTCAGAACAATGCCTTAAATAGTCTAGGATACAGTTCATCTGCTTGTGGAAACTGATACTCATCTGAAGTGAATTTCTGTTTCTATTACTCTTAGGTTTCAGACCTGACTCTCTCTCCTGAGTAATTTCCTGGTGAAATGGTGGAGCATATACATTTTTGTTGAAGACTGACATTTTGCTATCTCCACAGAGCTACTGGTATTTTTTTTCCAAGCATAACTTAACAAGCTCTTTTCACTATTCTTAGCACCATTAATATATTTGGAGTTTTTTCTTTAATTGTACAATTCTGGATAACCTGTCTGTACCCTCCTTTGACCTGGGTTCTCACTCCAATTCTTTTAAGTGCCATATTTAGTTAATCGGCTAGAAAAAGTAGCAGCTATCCCTACTCTCAGCTTTAAGAGCATAATCACTGTCTAATACACATATAAATAAAAGAAAGAAATCACAAGACAAATGTTTCAGCAGTCTTTTTGTCTACAGTCTATAATTAGACAATGTGCAAGAATGTGATAAATCACTGCTGTGAGGATAAACAACATGAGTGCCCATTGGCAGCAATGAACAGTTTCAGTGGGACATCCTCCCATGTGTCCCTGAGCCTTTTTTTCCTTTTGATATGAGAAATATCCATTGCTGGGATATTATGCCACCCCCGAGTCATTTGTTGAGATTGGGTAGCTTTAGAAATTAAATGAATGAATAAATAAATATTGAATTTGTATTTCTTTAGTTAATTTACAGTATATGGCTTCCCAACTCCAATAATGCAACTGAGGGTTACCTACAATAACACATATGTGCGCGCACGCACACACACATACACACACACCCCCAACATTTAATTAAATCAAAGCACAACTTCAACAGGTGATTACAATTTTTTTTTGCAGACCCTGAAGACAGAGAAAAACCTTCAAGTGCTTCAACAACCCTCTAAAAGAATGCAGATTATCAGCTGCCTGCAAAGAATATAAATCCCTCCATTCTCCACCATCCTGTCAAAGCTGAAGAAGCTTTTTGAATGAGAAGCAAAATGTCTTAAAAAAAAAAAAACCAAGAAAGTCCAGCTGCCNAAAAAAAAAAAAAACCAAGAAAGTCCAGCTGCCTCCTGAAAAAACACCTTCGGAACAACCATGACCTGAATTGCTGAAAATCTCCTACAGACTTTTAGTTGATTACAGACTCACTACAACACCTTGTCCCAGATGAAGATACTTCTCATCCAGGACACAGCACTGTGGGAAAGAATCAGATATTTATGACTTTCTAAAGACTAGCAGGTTTGGGGCATGGAGGTGAAAGAAGATTGTTTAACAGAGCATATGCTGCAAAAGAAAAGGAACATCTCCTGGGTCCAATCAGGTGGCATTGTTTCAGAGAAGGAAAATTCTTTCACAAAAAGATTAATCTTTTTAGCTTTTATTAAGTTTTTTTAAAGAAGAAATTTGCATGTTGGAAGGCAAAGCATTTGTCTCATAGACATCTTTAGAAAAATGAAAATGAAGGCACAAATCCATTGTATTGTTTCTCCAGAAAAAAACATAATGGGAAGCAAAATTCATAGACAGTGGCAAAAGAGCCTAGTGGGAGTAGTGTGAAGCAGGATTGCCATTTCAGACTTTTGTGATTGACATAACTATGGTGGCAACCACTTGGTGAACAGGGAAGTATTTTTATGGCAATCATTTTGCAAAAAGACCTCAATGCAACAGTCCTACATATGGATGTGCCTGCAACATGTCTACAAAATTCCCAATACACCCACTAGATCCAGAAGTCTGAGACAGTCATGCTATGAATTCCTGAGCTATAAATTGGGATCATTTTGGAGGAAATAAGCAGATGCTGATGTTATTCTCAAAACTTGGCACGTAACTTGCATAATGCTTGCAACCAATTGTAACGTGTCAGTTGCTTCTTTGCAATGAAAAGGAGTTAAAAACAACATTTTGATTACAAAATTATGTGTTTCCTTCCATTCATTTCAAATGAACCTATTAAAAAACCTCAAAGGAGCATTCCATATGAGTTGCACAAGATAATTGCCCCAGCCTGAAAGATAATTAAATGTCCTTCAGCTACAGTCTATTTTCCACATCACATGGTTTTATTTAACAAAAAAAATACCTATACCGTAGTCAAACTAAAGGAGTTTAAAAATTATTTTGAATCATTGCTGCAGTTTAATGTGCTTTTGTGCAGCAAACCAACTGCACAACTAAAAGCAGTTCCTTCATAAATCTGTTGCAGGGGAAGAAATAGACAAATTATCCACATAGAAAAGGTAGAAATGGTATATTTTTGCTAATAGTAGTTAATACCTTGTTTGGACTTCTCATCATTGGTAATATGGACTTAAACAGCACCTTTAACATAAATAATAATACTTCAAGATCTTCTTGGTCACTATTATTTTCAATTTACTCTTGGGAAGCTGAGATGGAAAGCTTAACCTATGCAGGACCTTTGAGTGATTGATACATGGAGAATATTAATGATGAAAATTTTTATGAAACTCTTGGATTCAGACATTGGGAGCTGTTGAAGCCTGACAATTCTACGGGCAAATCTAAATACATCTCTTGGGAAGGAGAATACCTAATTTCCAATATTAACTTATGTAATATGTATGTGCATGTGTATATGTGTGGATATGTTTGGATGCAGGACTTGGCATAGAAGAGCTGGCACTTGATGCTCCAGAAAGCTCTAAAAATATCAATGCACCCAGGTGGTTTAGTTCATGTATATAGAAAGATTTCACCAAAAGATTCTAATCACTTAAAAAGGGCAATTTAGAAATGTGCTTTCAGGCATTTTCACGGGTACTTACATGTGTGCTGTTCAGCTTCCTTCAGGTATTATCCCACGTCATTGTAGCTGCTTTTAAGTTGAAGCCAATATTTCAGCAAAGAATCTTCATCTGCCATCATTCAGAGCCTTCTGTATTGGAATTTGTACAAACTCACTACAAGGAAGCGCATGATGATGGCAGATGAGATTTCTGCTTGCTGAAAACGTTGCCGCTAACAACTTTTAAAAGCACTACAATGCACGTGGGATAATACCCGAAGAACGCTGAACAGCAACACACACACACAACACACACCACACACACACAACCACACACCATATATAGTATAGTGGTCATTCTTTTAAAGTTATCGCCGGGTAGCTTTACTGTGTGCTATTCAGCTTTCCTTCCGGGTACTTAATCCCTATGGTCATTATAGGTGCTTTTTAAAGTTGTAGCAACGTTTCAGCCAGAATCTCATCTGCCATCATCAGGCTTGCTGTATTAAGTTTTGTATATGGTCAGGGTCTTCAGCAGCCGTTGGTTTACAACAATCAACTTCATAGGCACCAAAACCCTAGCCACTATAGAAAACCCCAGCCACAGAATCATCAGAGAAAGCCAAAGAGATTTGGAAATAAGACCTGAGCATGAATAAGAAGGCAGATGATTCCACGCAAGACTGTCAATCATTTGGAAGGCGCCACTGCACTCAAAATAGAAAAGATCTCCACACCAGCACAAGACCAGGCAAACACCTCTGGGACACAAAGCAGACTCCCTCTTGATGCCTGCCAAGCTGCAAACATCCCCCCACCAAAGCAGCCCAGACCTGAAACCTGGCTTCTAATAGCATAACAGCCATCCTTCACAACGAAAGCCGAGCTGCATTGAAACCTACAACATAGGGAACAGAGTGTTGCCAGCCCTAATCAAAGGCCCCAAACAGACATAGAAACGCAGAATAACACCAAACGCAAACAACATCCAAGTCCAGAATAAACACAGACCAAGACTCCCCAATGCAATCAGGATAGGTTAGCCTCAAATTTAAACAACGGCCTGTGAGACCTGACCCACATACAAACTTAATACAAAAGCCTGATGATGGCAGATGAGATTCTGCTGAAACGTTTGCTCCACACTTATAAAAGCACTAACAATGACCTGGGCATAATACCGCAGAAGGAAGCTGAATAAGCATACACACCACACACTACAACATCACACACATAGATATATATATAATTGTTCACATGGCTATTTGTGAAACAATAGTCCACAAGTGCGTGCACACTAAGTAATCAAGATTCATGCATACACATGCTGTGCACTATACAGTTGACAACTCATTGGCCTAATCAAGGCGGTTCACAGCAGCTTTAAGAGAAATAATGCATAAAGAAAAAAGTGGGGGCCTAGATAAAGTAACATTACTATACATCTCTGCAGGAAGGTTGGGTTGTGGAGCGCCGACTCTTGGAATGACTGGGACCCTCCTGTCCACTGATCATGCCGCTACAATGTGTCTTGCTGGCAAGCCTCGTTCCATCGACTCTGACTGCAGTGTGTCAAAATCCTGCCAGTTGAGTGTGTTCTGGACTTTGGGTTCGGCACAAGAGCATTCTCGGAGTTGACAGCACCTACAAGCGAGTTGTTCTTCTCGTGTAATAAGGTGGGTGAAACAGCTTTTCAGTCTGAGGGCAGAGGCCCGTCTGCGTTTTGTACAGGAGGCAACTGGCGAGCTGCCAAGCTTTGACCCGTCTATGGGTGAAGCGAAGGAATATTGAAGTTGGGAGCGTGCCTCGTCCTCATTTATTCCGATTATGCATATGGAGACAAAGGAAAAGCTACCACCTCTTAATTATTCTATTCATGCATTTTGGCTGCTGGCCATCAACAACTCAAATGTTTAATCAACATTTAAAATGATTGAAGATCTCTTGTAAGAACACAGAGATCTTTCAAAAGACTTTTCAAATATCTAAAGCAGTGTTTCCCAACTCCTAACTTTTAGATGTGTGGACTTTCACTCTCATTATTCCCCAGCCAGTGGAAGGAAGTTTGTGAAGAAAGCTTGTTTGTATTTGCAATCTCATTGCCCCAGTTTTTTGTCTGGCCCTTGAGCATGTCTGAAGGGGACTTTAGAGAATAACATATAAAAGTGGAGAAGAACCTCAAATAGATCAGAATCTGTTAGTTTAAAAATAACCCTGGAATCCTGATCAAGAGGCAAAGCATTATGCAATGTCATTGCACAAATACCTTCATCCTTTCCATTGCATGAATTAGGGTGCAAAGGCTTAATACGTCATGGAACCCCAAAAAATTCTCATAAAGTTCTAGGAGTCTACAAAACACAGTCTGAAAAATCCTGAAATAGAGATTTATATTTTATTTATTCCATTTATATTCTGTTTTTAGATCAGCTGAACCTGATGTACATGTTATTATCTATTTTATTTTATTCTCCTTAAATTTTTTGATTGGTAGATTAGATCTAAAAACTGCTTAATTGGCTGATCTAAAATCAACCAATTAGAAAATAAGTAAGTAAATGAGTAAGTCAATAAGCATATATTTCATGTCATCTATAAAAATAGCCTATGCAAGTTTGAGGATGATAAAAATACCACTTTGAGAAGAAAAAACAAACCAAAACATTCTGGTTTCCAGCAGCAATATATGAGAGAATAACCAAACATGATCTTAAGTTCATGCTTGTAAACAGGCCATTGTTTTTAATCACACAAACATGCTGATGTCACCCAGAAATAAACAGATTTATAAAGCCCCAATTTTTTAAAACCTTTTTTAACTTCACATAAAACGTTTAATGTAAGATAAGCCTGTTTTATAGAATGCAACTAAAGGAACTAATTAAACAGAGGAAAGGCATTATTTCAAAAGGAGACTTTTTTGCTTCAAAAATTTATGACATTTATTGGGTTTAGCAACTTGTCCTGCAACACATGCATCTACCGAGTGAATTAATTATAGCACACATTGCTAATTCCACTGCTAAAAATAACCCAGGTTTTTCTTATGTTCTAACCATTTTCCTGAGTCTTACAATACAATTACTGGCATTCTATTTCATCTATTTCAGAAAGATGCTGTTCTGACCCCACTCCCCAAACACGACAAACTTCTCTGATGTGAACTCAAAAGATTCTTTTATTAGGAATGCCAGTAGCCCCAGCAAAACATTTCTCTCACAGGCTAACAAGTCCATCCATCCGGAAGATGCCAGACCTATTCCCCTCTGCTCCCTGCCTTTTATCTCCAGAGCTAGTGTGGGGCCTCATTAGGAGTGGTGGCTCTTCCTTCCCCAGAATCGGTCCACAGCTTTCCCCTTCTCTGCTTTCTGTGCATCTGCGCATCAGGCACTAGACCCAGCTGTTCCTCTTCTTCATCAACCACCTCCAGGTCTGGGAACTGTTGACTCTCCATCTGAGGGTTGATGGATGGCCCAGGCTCTGCCTCTGTCTCTCTCTCTCTGCCAGTTCCATTTCCTCTTCCCCCTTGGAGCTCCCAGGTTGCCCTGATGCTGACCCTGACTCCCACACCTCCTCCTTTTCCGATTCAGGTGTTGGAGGGGCCAGTGGCCAACAGGCCATAACAGATGTAATCAGATATCTGGTAATCAGCTTGGTAATACCGTACCTCCTACTCATACTGATCATTACCCACTTCAATGGTCAAAAAGCCACCAAGACTGGCATTGCAGAGTTCGATGCATCTTCAAGAAGAGCTAGAGAAATTTCTTCTTGAAATCCTAGCAAGCTCTCATAATTTTGTGAATAAAATGAACTGTGTTCTACGCTTATAAGAACTTGGGTAATAGGATGGCTGTGAGACATATTTCATAGTGGACAGTCCTTGAATGGAAAAGCTGATAGAAGATGTGTCTCTGCAAAGATTCTCCATTTGAAGACCTTCAAGTTTTGCTTAAAGATAAATCAGAAAAGAGACTTTAGCTGGCCAAATACCTGTTTTAGATAAGATGCTTTGTAAATAGACATAAGATGTATGCACATTTTATACAAACCTCAGACAATTTGTCATCTTCTTTAGGAACGCTTAAATGACCATTCTGTGGTATAATGTAAAATCTAGGTAAGGATGGGAGATACAGGATATTTCCATATAAAGGAGTCCACACTTCCTGTCCAAGATCCAAATTGGATTTTCTGTGGAACCTAAATATAGGTGGGTCCTATTTTCTGTTTTTAAAGTTTACTTTATATTCCCTTATTAATATTTTATTTTGCTTATTAATTAAAGTTATGTTTATTCTGTGATTTGTGTTTCATGCTATTATTGGTAGAAATTATATTAGCAGGGTTTTTTCTCCTCACTTCAGAAGAGCAGGAAATTTTAATGTTAATCTGTGTAGTATTAAAAAAGAACTTAGCTGTTGGAAGATTCACAAGCAGAATTATTGAAGGGAGGAACATTTACTGTTCTGTATGTAAATAGTTGGCTCCAAATAATACATTCTGATTGGTTGTTTAAAACTAAAAGGGATTGGTTC
>BHFT01054548.1:0-27035 GCA_004320025.1 Laticauda laticaudata
TGGGTTTTTGCTTGCTCCAAGTCACATTCCACAAGGCGGGCAACAATCTAAATGCAATACATAAACACTCTCCCCTCCCCCATAATTTTTTCGATAAAAGGCCATTCAAATCATTTGGACAACCACTGATTATACGGAAATGCTTTCCATCAGCACTTATTTAATTGCCTTCTGTTCCCGATGAAAAGAAACTGGGAAAAACACTTGGTTATCGCGCATTGCTAGATCACCCCTGGGTGGTATTAACACCTAGGAGTAAAAAAAAAAAAAAAAACACCAAACCCACATGTTCGTTATCAGCCTTCTGCATTTTTGCTGAGATGCACCGACAGTGGTAATTTTATCGTGCCCGTCAGATGGTGTGTGTTTCTCTCCCCTCCACCTCCCCAATTTTTTTTAACACCTCCTTGAAAAAAAAAATTGCAAGTAACCTGTGAAGGAAAATTACCCACTGCTGATAATTACTGCGCATATTCCTGGAACCGGATTATTTATAGGGGGCTTTGGAGAATAATTCCAGTCTTGTTGCTAGCGCTCTTTCATTTAAAAAAAATTGCTCACTTGCTTGGATTTCTGGACCATTGGCCTGCGATCAAACCTGCTGGATCAACACGGATCCACTTTTCTGCTCCCTTATATGCAGATGGTCCACGACGTACGACCTCAATTAAGATGGATCTTTTGGCCAATAAAACCGAGAAGTGAGTTTGGCTCCCCTTTTACGGTTTTTCTTGAAAAACCGTAGTTTTTCAAGTCGTTAAGTCGTTCACTTAACGCAGTCATTAAGTGAATCCCCACAGTCATTAGGTTAGTCACACGGTTGTGAAACAAATCTGGCTTCCTCATTGACTTTGCTTGTCAGAAGGTCGCAAAAGAGGATCGATCACATGCCCCTGGGACACTGCAAATCGTCATCAATGTGAACCACTCGCCAAGCATCCGAATTTTGATCACATGACCTGCAATGGCCGTAAATGCAGAGAAGAGCAACCAAGAGGATTCAGGGACTGGAGGCTAAAATACATAAGGAATGGCTGCTGGAATTGGGTATGTCTAGTCTGATGAAAAGAAGGATTAGGGGTGACAGGATAGCAGTCCTCCAATATCTCGGGCTGCCCCAAAGAAGAGGGAGTCAAAGCACAAGAAGGCAGGACAAGAAAAAATGGATGGAAACTAATCAAGGAGAGAAGCAACTTAGAACTAAGATGAAATTTCCTGACAGTGAGGACAATTAATCAGTGGAACAACTTCCCCCCAGAAGTTGTAAATTCTCCAACACTGGAAGATTTTAGGAAGAGTTTGGGCAATCATTTGTCTGAAATAGTATAGGGTTTCTTGCCTAAACAGGGGGTTGGACTAGAAGACCTCCAAGGTCCCTTCCAGCTCTCGTTATTCTATTCTATTCTAAGTGTGAAAAGTGGTCATAGGTCACTTTTTTTCCAGTGCTGTTGTAAGCTCAAGCAGTCATTAAATGACCCATGCTTTAATTCTTAGCCCTGCCCCCCCCCTTTAAAACTATTCACTTCCACCGCCTAAATTCCCTCCCTATCAATGGGATGAGATTGTCTACTTTAAGATCTGCTCTCTTATTTTCTTTTTCACCTTCAAATTGTGGCTCCTGAAGGTCCTTTATGGAGAACCGATAAATTGCAGATAGAGACCTGCCTTGGATTTTTTATTATTATTATTATTATTATTATTATTATTATTATTATTATTATTATTATTATTATTATTATTATTCACACTTAATATCTTTGTGCACAGTTAGTGAGCAAGCCCTCAGGTCTTCTGGGATGGACCCCTCCCCGTTTCTAACCAGGGAGGTAATAAAATGGGTGGGTAGGATTTGAAGAAACCCCATAAAAGTGTGTGCGAGGGTAAATTGTATTTAGCCTACTACCGGAGAGAGAAGCATGAATGCACAATTATGAGAAGGATGTCCCTAAAGAGAGATTTCCGTCCATTGCTATCGTTGAAATGCTCTATCTTGCACTGCACAAGGTAATTCAGGCAGAGAGGAGAGGTATTTCCCTCCCCCTCTCTCTTTTTTTTTTCCTAAAGAGATTATATTACCCGTCTCCTCTGTTGATGGATTTTATTGCTCAGGTTCACTGAGAGTTTTATTATTGCATTACTTAAACTGTTTTGGAGGTTTCTGAAAGATTTTAAATAGAATCGTAAGTTGAGCTAGGCGTGCGGTGTCCTTTCAGTCTTTAATGGGATGAAACTTATCCACAAGCTTCAAACGTGACTGCAGTGTGAAATATCTCCTGCCTGTAGAGGGTTGGGCTTTATTTTCCTGGGGAAAAAATAAAAACCCAGCATAAACAGAGAATTGATTGAATGGATCGTTCTCTTTCTGTATTGTCGAATAAAGCATGCTTGGGTTTGTAGACAGTGGTGCATTGATGATATTACCTGGTAGGGTCATGAAATGTCTGCAAGAGAACCATCAAGTTAAAAAGCACCATGGACACAACACCATTCCTCCTCCTCCTCCTCTCTGCAGACTCCATTCCCTTCTAGCATTCATGAGACCTAATTTGGCACTGAAATGTCTACAAGTAAACGACCAAGTTCAGAGAGCATCAAGAACCCCACAATCCTGCATCTCCTCTTCCTCCTTCCCTTCTCCTCCTCCTTGCGAACCCCATTCCCTTGTAGCATGGATGATGTTTTCTTAGTTTGGTAATGAAAACATCTGCAAGAAAAGTTCAAAGAACACCAAGAACCCCACAATTCAACCTTGAGCTACAAACATTTTCCTCTATCAAGATGATGGCTTGTTTGATCAGTTTTAGCCATTTTTGAAAATTTAAAAATGAAAATTTAAAGCTTAGCAGGGTATATAAACCCCACCAACCTTAGAATAGAATAACAGAGTTGGAAGGAACCTTGGAGGTCTTCTAGTCCAACCCCCTGCTTAGGCAGGAAACCTTTCAGGCAAATGCTTATATCTTCTTAAAAACTTCCAGTATTGGAGCATTTACAGTGGTGGTATTCTACCGGTTCGGCCCGGTTGTGCAGAGCCAGTAGCAGCAATGAGCAGCAGAGATAAGTGATTATGAGCAGAGATAAACCAGTTCTCTCCGGTGCTCTCCTGTTGGGCCCACCTGCCCACCTGGGCTCCCATGCTCACCTTTATCCTCTGCTTTTGAAGCACAACTGCTTTGCGCAGCACAGCAGAGTGCCAAGCGGCAGCTGCGGAAGCGACTGGGAGAGTGCAGGCTTGTAGGAGATGAGTTGGAACACCTCTGCACCAGTACAAACACCGCTGTGCCCATGAACTGGTGGTAAAACCATTTGAATTACACCATTGGGCATTTACAACTTCTGGAGGCAAGTTGTTCCACTGGTTAATTGTTCTCACTGACAGCAAATTTCTTCTTAGTTCTAGGTTACTTCTCTCCTTGATTGGTTACCATCCCTTGCTTCTTCTCCTGCCTTCAGGTGCTTTGCAGGATAGCTTGACTCCCTCTTCTTTATAGCAGCCCCTTAGATATTGGACCACTGCTATCATGTCATCCCTAGTCCTTCTTTGCATCAGACAAGACATACCCAATTCCAGCAACTGTTCATCATAGGTTTTAGCCTCCAGTCCCCCAATCATCGTGGTTGCTCTTCTCTGCACTCTTTCTAGGGTCTCAACATCTTTTTTACATTGTGGCAGCCAAAACTGGATGCAGTACTCTAGGTGTGGCCTTACCATGGCATTATAAATTGGCATTAACACTTCACGTGATCTTGACTTATTCCACAAGTGGTAACTTAGCCCTAAACCTTTGAGTCAAGTCATTATCTGGTTTATGTTTCTCAAAATTCCTTTTTCAGTTATCTTGTTAGTCACTACCTTGTTGTATCTTATATTTACGCTACAGGGTTAGCATGATCTCAGCTAGCCTCAGCCTTGAGCAAGGATGTATGGTGTGGGAGTTAGTTCTCACATGCCCCAAAGTCAATAATCTGATATTAGATCAGACGATTACCAAAGAACAAGTGGAAACTAATATTATCTTGCGGTACGCAGATTCATCTCAAGATCTTTATGTAGAGCAGTTAGGGAGAAGGCACGACGAGATATCTGGTGGTTTTAATAAGAGTTTCTCGAATTCTTTTGTTCAGAGTCCTGGTATCTGTTCTGAGCTTTTGCAGGCTAGAAAGACACACAGCTCATTTTTATTTTTATTTTCATTTTAGATTTCTGAAAGACCAACACTTCCTCAAAATTCAGCTCCATTCTTAGCAACCACTGTGTATTCCCAACTTAACAACCACAGTGTTTCACTAAAGAACCACAGCAACAAAGGTCTAAATTGCGGCAACACTCACTTAATGAAGGTCTCACTTAGCAGCCAAAACGCGGGGCTCATTTGTTGTCATAAATCAAATTCTCCAAGTGCTACCTGGCCTTGGAGGATATAATGGGGAAGGCATTCAATATTAGACGCGGCATACCTGGTTTTTCTGCTTTTTCCCTAAGAACAAGTTTCAGCAGGTTCCAGCAACCTTGTTCTCTTGGGAGCACTTCCTGTTTGCCAGGATTGAGTAGGAGGCTGCTTTTTTGTTCTCACGAAAGTGAGAGAAGAGCCAAGTCAGGATATGTTCCCCAGTCCAGGTGTTGCCTAACCCTTCGTGCTGAGGATGATTCCTCTTTTTGCCTTCCGTGAAAGCTTCCAATTTCTGGCCTTGTCAGCAATACCAAAGCTGTTGGAGCAAAGATGAGGATGTTGATCTCAGGCATCAACCAAGGTTGCACGTTGCAAGAATTGGATATGTCTAGTACCTTATGATTCTTGACAAGTGTATCTTTTCTTTTCATATATACTGAAAGCATATGCACCAAGACCAGAGGTGGTATTCAACAGGTTCTGACCAGTTCTGGAGAACCAGTAGCGGAAACTTGGAGTAGTTCGGAGACCTGGCAAATCCCACCTCTGACCGGCCCCACTCCATTTCTTCTCTGCCTCCCATTGAGTCCCAGCTGATCAGCTGGGTCTTCTTTGGTTGCCCTGCACAGGAGAACGGAGCTGGAAAGCAGGTTAGTGGGGTGGGGAGGGAAGGTGGATTTTGCAGTATATCCTTCCCCTGCCACACCTAGCAAGCCATGCCCACAGAACCAGTAGTTAAAAAAATTGAATCCCACCACTGACTAAGACAAATTCCTTGTGTGTCTAATCACATTTGGCCAATAAAGAATTCGTTCAATCATTCATTCATTTAATGAAAAGAAGGACGAAGGGTGACATGATAGCAGTCTTCCAATATCTTAGGGGCTGCCCCAAAGAAGAGGGAGTCAAGCTATTCTCCAAATCCCCAGAAGGCAGGACAAGAAGCAATGGATGGAAACTAATCAAGGAGAGAACCAACCCAGAACTAAGGAGGAATT
The DNA here is from genome assembly GCA_004320025.1 of Laticauda laticaudata. Taxonomy (NCBI): domain Eukaryota; kingdom Metazoa; phylum Chordata; class Lepidosauria; order Squamata; family Elapidae; genus Laticauda; species Laticauda laticaudata. The sequence continues at coordinate 5,390 of BHFT01054548.1, forward strand.
TCCTCACAGTGAAAACAATTAATCAGTGTAACAACTTCCCTCCAGAAATTGTAAATGCTCCAACATTGGAGGTTTTCAAGAGGAGATGGGATGACTGTGTTGCTAACTTAACAACTGCAGTGATTTCCCTTAACAATTGGGGCAAGAAAATTCGTTAAAGTGGGGCAAAAGCTGCATAGCAAATGTCTCGCTAAGCGACAGAAATTTCAGGCTGGGTGATGGGCGTAAGTAGAGCCCTACCTGTACTGTAGAGGGAAACCAGTAAATAAATAAGAAAAACCCCTGCAAAAGAGATTTGTTTGGAAGACCACCGTAGATGCAAAAGAGGTGGGCGGTCCCAAGCCATTCTTCCCTGTTTATAGAGCTTTGTGGCTTTGTCTTAAATGCAGAACATCCTCGACTTACAACAGTTCATTTAGTGTCCGTTCAAAGTTACGATGCCACTGGGAAAAAAGCGACTTATGACCGCTTTTCCCCCTTGCAACCATTTGCAGCGGCCCCGTGATCACGTGATCAAAAATTCAGACGCTTAGCAAACCGATTCACATTTATGATGGTTTTCAATGTCACGCGACCCCCTCTTCTGACAAGCCAAGACAGTGGGGGAACCCAGATTCGCTGTCCCTAACTTAACACAAATGAAAGGATTCACTTAACAACTATGGCAAGGAAAGTGGTAACATGAGGGGGCCCAACTCAACCTACCAAATGTTTTGCTTAGCGACATAAATTTGGGGGCTCCGTTGCGGTTGTAACTCGAAGACCACCTGCGCAGATCATCAGGCCTTTAAAAACCCCTGTGAAATCCCAGCTGCTTCTGACTCTCTGTCTCGAAAACAGGCAGCCGATGAGAGTCTTAAGCAGCGCTAAGATTAATCTTGTGGTCCCACTTGGGGAGGGAAGGAGAGGGAGGAGGACAGAAATGGTTTTACAAGTGTGAGTATCCAAAGGATGCCGCACGATAAAGGACAAGGGGCCAAAGCGATTGATTCAGGTTTATTAAAAGGGTCTGAGTGGGCCCCTTGATTGCTAAAAAGAGGCACTTCAGCTCCTAAGTGGCTCAGCATTAAAATGCACAAATGCAGAGGAGGTAGTAGGAAGGATTGTGCGGTTGTGTAGCTGCAAAAAGGGAAAAAAAAAAAAAAAGCAGGGGGGATGTCTATTGAAAAGGAACACGTTGAGGTTAACTGCTTTTGATTTTACTTAGTCATTAGCTGAAGATAAGGAAACCCAGAAAATGATTTCCTTCTTGAACAGGATTTCCATCACCACCGCTGTCTGTTCTCATCGGGTCGTTCCTTCCTTCATTAATTACGGCCATGTTTTCTTATTCACCACTCGATACAAAGACCAGGGCGGAAAAAAACGAGGTGCTTAGCATTTTGTTGGAGCCTCTTTCTCTCCCTTTTTAATGATGGGTGACCCGCGTTTTCAGCAAAATTGTTATCTTGTATTTCTAGATCAACTTTATTGTGTTATTGTTGGCCACGGTTCTGTCGAAATGAATGGAACTTTTGTATTTGTGGACTTGCCCTGCAGGGATTTGGCCATGGCAAGCTGGCCACGGTGAGTTGTCCCATTCTAAAATGGAACGTGGTTTTCAATGTAATGTTTTACAGGTTAATAATACCCATGCAGCCATGTCGAAAGGGGGAAAACTTCATTTGGAAAAGAAAGGGGCAAAAAAAATAACGGAATGAAATAATTAATACAGTGTTGAATTGTCTTGCAGTGAATTGGCCCCAGCAAGTGGGCCAGGGTGAGTTGTCCTAGACCCATGATGGTGAACCTATGGGCACGCGTGCCACAGATGGCACACAGAGCCATTTGTGCCAGCATGCGAATCGCAGGCAAACTTGCCTCACTGCACATGCATACGCCTCACAGCTGATTTTTTGGCTGGTTTGAGACCTTTTTCAGCCTCCCAGAGGCTTGAAAAAAGCTTCTGCAGGCTTTGCAGGCCGAATGATAGGCCCATTTTGTCACTTCCTGTAATACCGGAAGTGACAAAACGGGCCTATTATTCAGCCTACAAAGAATTCTCCTTATCTTTCATTTCCAATGTGAGCTTATCCATTTCTGCACTTTCCAATACTTTTTGTATGACTAGATCTGGTTTTAGATCTGGTGCTAGTTTTAACTTTTAACGTCTTTCAAGGCTTCAGGATCTCTGAAGGACACATCAGCTCATCCCGCTCGATTGGACAGAGATGGCATGTTCTGGGGTGATGATGTTCACCATTCAATCATGTCCAACTCTTAGCAGTTCTGTGAGCCAGCTCTCTCCACATCTTCCACTCCTTCTTTGAGTTTTGCTACGCTCTAGCTGGGGTCAGCTTTAATGATGTCCAGCCATCGTGTTCTTTGATGTCCTGCTTTGCTTTTAACTAATCCAGGGATATCAAACTCAATTTCATTGAGGGCCACATCAGGTTGTATTTGACCTTGAGGGGGCTGGGGTGGGCATGGCCAGGGTGGCATGGCCAACATAATATCACTTGTGTCAGGGGCACCTGTGGTGGCCCAAGTGCTCTGCCAGAGAAAATGGGCTCCCAAGCTCCGGTTTTGGATACAACGGCCTCCTGCAACGCTCTGCCAGTGAGAACGGAGCTCAGGGAGGGCCATGTGCAGCCCTTGTGAGCTCCTTTTTTGCTGGCAGAGCCATGGGTTAGTTCTTCACTATTTCCAGAGTGGCCTGTGGGCCATATCTAAGCACCCTGTGAGTTTGATCCAACCTCCGGGCTTTGAATTTGACATTCCTTCCAAGCATAATTGCTTCCTCCAGGGAATTTCCCTACATGATCCAGCCCAAGTAAGTGAGACATAATTTTGTGACCTTGTCTTCCAGTGACATATCTGGTGTTATGACCTCTACTCCTTGCTTGTTAGTCACCTTCGCTTTCCAAGGAATATGCAGAAGCCTTCTCCAGCGTGTCCGTGACAATTCGGCATGGCCAACTCACCAGGGCCGACTTTCCATGGCCAACTCACCATGATTAACTGGTCACAGCCACGGCAATCACACCACAGAACAAGAGTTGGACTAATATCAAAGAATTTGTGGAATAGAATCATTCAAGGATGCAAAAGAAGGGGCAGAATGAAATTAGAATGGCAAAAATTAATATAAATTTTGTTGATTTCAAATAATGAAATAGAAATTGGTAAATTGTCCCACAACGAGTTTTCCCGCAGCGAGTTGGTTTTGATGAGTTGGCTGTTGGCAAGTTGGCTGTGGCGAGTTGTCCCATTCCCTTCTCCAGTGCCACAGCTCAAACAAGTATGCTGTGGGTGTCATCACCTAAGGATCTACATTTGATGGGTCCCAAGAGATACACCTTCTCTGCATTGGCACCAGCCCTATGGACGATTCTTCTCCCCACCCTTTAAAAAAATTAGATTCAGCCTCCTCCCTTTTGGTATCCAAAAGAACCTCACTATCTGGTTATAGGACAGGCCTGGATCTCCCAAGCTCCTGGAGACAGTGTGATGTCCATCATGAAATTTTGGGCTCTCATGGTATCCTCTTTAGAATAGGTTCAGGCTGAGTTTGAAGGCTGAGCAATTGTTCAGGGTCTTCATGTCTGACACGAACTGTGGCCATGGTGCTTTTGGACGACAGAAAGACATTGACGGGGTCATTGGCAGCCCAGAAAAAACACCCATTACTTTTCAACTTTCCTGACAGTCCTCTCTCTCTCTCCCCCTCTCTCTGTATAAATATACATACATGCACACACATGTGTGTGTATGTATGTCTGTATGTATATTGTTCTTGAACTTTCCTCTGGACCTCTTGGAGTTGAAATATTTGACAAGGAAACTGTAGCTCAACCTCAGGAAAGGGTCTCCTTGCTCATGCATTTTTCATGGCTTTGTTTGAAATATATTCCTGGGGAAAGGAAGGGGTAGGGAAATCTTCCTCTTATCTTTCCTGTGAGCACAGTAATTAACATTCAGATTGTTTGGGATGCAAGGAGTTACCTTGTCTTGTTTATGTTGGATCTTAATTGCTTTGTTGATTTTTATCTAACAGATAGGTAAACGCAGCTCCCACATCCTTCTCTGCCCTCACCTTCTCTCTCTCTCTTTCTCCCTCCCTCCCGCTCTCCCTCTTTCTCTTTCTCTCCCTCCCTCTCCTTCTCTCCCTCTTTCTTTCCCTCCCTCTTTCTCTCCTTTTCTCCCTCTCTCTGTCCCCCTCCCTCTCTCTCTCTCTCTCTCTCTCTCTCTCCCTCTTTCTTTCCCTCCCTCTTTCTTTCTCTTTCTCTCCCTCCCCCCCCAACTTATGACCATTTTCACACTTGACCACTGCAACGTCAGGTGATCAAAATTTGGGAGTGTTTGGCAATTGGATGTGTTTACGAGAGAGAGTTACGCTGTCCCAGGGTCATGTGTTGGTGCAGTGGTTAGAATGCAGTACTGCAGACTACTTCTGCTGACTGCTGTCTGCCAGTCTCATCAGCTCAAGGTGAAGGTTGACTCAGCCTTCCATCCTTCCAAGGTGGGTAAAACGAGGACCCAGATTGTTGGGGGCAAGAGGCTGACACTGTAAACCACTTAGAGAGGGCTGTAAAGCATTGTGAAGCGGTATGTCAGTCTAAGGGTTATTGCTGTTGCCCGCCCTCCCTCCCTTCCTTCCTTCCCTCCCTCCCAGTGGTTAGAATGCAGTATTGCAGGCTAATTCTGCTGACTGCCAGCAGTTTGATCCTGACCAAAAATGAGGAAAATGAGGACCCAGCTTATTGGGGGCAAGAGGCTGACTCTGTAAACCACTTAGAGAGGGCTGTAAAAGCACCGGGAAGCAAGATATAAGTCTAAGGGCTATTGCTATTTGCAATCTTCCCAGACAAGCTTTTGACAAGCAAAGACAATGGGGGGCGGAGAACCCAGATTGCTTGAATGATTGCACGATTCATTTAACAACTGTGGCAAAAAAAAGGTCACACAATGAGACACAGCTCGCTGACCCGGTTAGCAACCAAAATTTCAGGCTCAGTCGTGGTTGTAAGTCGAGGTTATGTGTTTTAAAAGCTACGTTTTTAAAACCTTGCAATTTTTTTTTAAAGTCTCTGGAAACTCTTCTCTGGCTATAATAATTAGTTGATTCATCAAAGAATATCAGAGCAGACATCTTTAATAGCATGCCTTGAACCTGGCCCTTGGTGGAAATGAATATGCTGATTATCTTTATCACACTAGTTTCTCCAGCAATTCCCACTGAGGAAGGAGACAGTTGGATCTCTGTCAAGTCGCTATTAATTTGCTTTAACAAAAGAAAAATGAAAGCTAAAAAAAAGAAAGAAAGAAATAAAATTTTAAAAAAACCCACAGGAAGCAAAAAATATTTGTGGCTGTTGACAAATGGCTTAAAGAAATGTTGAAGCGAAAGTCATCATGTAAAAAAAAAATCTGATATATGTTTCAGCTTCCCATCCCTAAATCGCTTTTGAGTCATCATACTAACCCAGTTGCATAGTTGGAGAAGTCATTTAATTTTTAACATTAAAAAATAAATAAATCTACTTTTAACTTAAATGAATATAGTTAAGCCAGACAAAAGAGATAGAGATGGGATCCCTCTTATTTCCTGTATGTGGCTTGCTCCCTCCCTTCCCATTATTGTCAATTTGAAATAAATTCTTGTTTTTGATGCTTAAGCATTTTCATCTTCTTGTCTTAATTGATGGCAAGCCACCTAGAGTTGCTTGAAGCAGCATATCAGTTTGATCAATAAATAGGTAAGTAAAATATTTTGTACCCATCAAGAGAATCTGGAATCACAATCAGGAGGTTGTGAGTTCAATCCTAGGCAGAGACAAATAATTTCTCTCTCTGGGCACAATGAGGATATATCTGTTGAACAAAACTCCACATTGGTGACAGGAAGGGCATCCTGCCAGTAAACACTCACCTCCATTCAGTTGCCCAGACTCCACCCTGATGCAAGGGATTACGGGTTCATTAAACAAAGATGATGAAGAGAATCTGGAACAACTGAACCACAAATGGAAGATACTATGTCTGCAAATGGATTGCCTAAATTGCATGCAGCTCTCATGTCGGAATAAACTCCATGAACCTCAACTTCCGACCCCAGTTGAGCCCCAAAATTTCTGTTGGTAAGCGAGACATTTCTTAAGTGAGTGTTGCCCAGTTTAGACCTTTCTTGTCACAGTCCTTAACCGAATCGCTGCAGTCGCTGTTAAGAGAATTTTGCCCCATTTTATGACCTTTCTTCCCTCAGTTGTTAAGCAAATCACTGTGTTAGCCACATGGTCGTTCAGTGAATCCAGCTTCCCCATCAACTTTGCTTGTCAGAAGGCCGCGAGAGGGGGTCCATGTGTCCCGAGACACTGCAATCGTCATAAATACGAGCCAGTTGACAAAAGCATCCGAATGGTCATTTTAAAAAAATGGTCGTAAGTCACTTCTTTCCATGCCGCTGTAGCTTCAAATGGTCACTAGGTGATCTCTTGTTATTTATCCGTCTATGTCAGACTCCCAGGTGAACCAAGCAGGAAACACAACCCAATGAACTAATTAGCCTTTATTGTAAGGCTGGGTTCAACAGGATCTCGCAAGTCTGAAAGAATAAATCTCACGCCGTTGCTTTTAGCAGACTGAATCGTTACGGCAGATCCTTTGTAGGATTCTTTCAGAATAACAAGAGTTGGAAGGCAACTTGGAGGTCTTCTAGCCCGACCCCCTGCTCTTGCCTACTCAGGCAAGAGACCTATGCCATGCTGGCTGGGGAATTCTGGGAGTTGAAATCCCCAAATCTTAAAGTGGCTATGTTTGTGGCAGTGGTGGGAGTCAATAAATTTTACTACCAGTTCTGTGGGCATGGCTTGGTAGGCGTGACAGGGGAAGGATATTGCAAAATCCCATTCCCTCCCCACCCCACTTTTTCTGAGTTTTGCAGTGTTAATCCAGCACCAGAAAAATACATAGGGATGACTGATGCTTCATTCAACGTCTTTATGAACATATTAAGTAAATTTTACAATACCAGTTGTAGATTTCTTCAGCATGGAGCAAACTCAAACAGAAGCAGTTACAAGTTCAGAGCAGAGCTCCAGTCTTCAGCAAGCAAGCAAGTTAGTTTCTCTATTACTTCAGCAGGCAAGCAAGATACACAGCAGAGGAGAGAAGCAGTTTCATTTTCAATAGACAGACTCAGAGCTCAACATAGCTTCAGAGCTGCAAAGCTTAATATAGAGACACAACTAGTCTGCTTCTAGTTTCAGTTTCCAAACAGCTCTCATTGGCTGTCTTAGTTGCCATGCCTATTCATTGGCTGAGCTTGTTACCAAGCTCTATTCCAGTTCATGAATATACTCTGACACCACTAACCTACTTTCCAACTCCGTTCTCCTGTGTAGGGCAACAAAAGAAGACCTAGTCGATCATCTGGGACTCAATGGGAGGCAGAGAAGAGATGGGATTGGCGGGGCCAGTCAGAGGAGGCATTGGCCGGTTCTCCAAACTCTCTAAAATTTCCACTACCGGTTCTCCAGAATTGGTCAGAACCAGCTGAATCCCACCTCTGGTTTGTGGACTCCTGGTTTAGCCCTGAGTGAACTAAGTTGTTTCCAGCCACAGCCTGAACCCTTCTCAAATCAGCAGTGATCAGTGGCCTTGAACTTAATTTTTTTCCTATCCCGGTTCTTCGGTGCCCAAAATGACCAAAATGGGAACACGCAAAACTGACCTTGTTCCAGTCTTTCCTGCTCGATATATCACTTCGCAGCCTGTGTTGAACAGTGGGGTGATGATGAAAAATCAAAAGTCATCTTGAGTCTTTGATCAAGCACCATTCCCTCCAGCCCCCTTCCCCAGCAAACGTAAATCTTCAGCGTCTGGCTTGACGGTTCAGGCTTTTGAGAGGCGAAATTTAATTCCCCAAGGGCCTCTCCTATGCCGCATGGATCTTCGTGGCTCTAATATTTTCCTGCTTATGGTGGTATCAGAGCTGTCAAAATACCAGCCAGCTCACTTTGATTGGCAGCCCTGTTCTTGAAGGTCGTTTCTGCTCAACATATGCAAAGCAAGACAGATGCTTATCATCGCCCGTCCTTGCTCTGATTAATTGCCTCATTCAATTCCAACTCTATTGCAGTTAAACATTAATTCAGTAAGACTTAATAATGTATTCATTTATGATCTTGCTTCGGCATTAACCACAACGATTTGCTTTTTTTCCCCTTCTTCCTTTTAATTACACAGATTCATGCAGTGTGTGCAATTTTACATTTGTTGACTAGCATGCATATACATACATACATACATACATACATACATACATACATACATATATATATTATATAAGTAATGATAGTATATATATATATATATATATATTAATGTACATGTTTTTTCTTAAGCCTCTCGCGGTACGTTCATTTGTCGCTGTTTAAGTTTCGGGTAGTTTATCCCAGTCATTGTTAGTTCTGTTAAAGTTGTTAGCTCAATTGTAGTTCTGTTAAAGTTGGTAGCAACGTTTCAGCAGAATCTGCATCTGGGCATAATCAGGCTTTCTGTATGGGAAGTGGTGTCTCACAGTTTATCCTGGATCTTCAGGAGGATTTAAGATATATATATACAATAGAAAGGCTTGTATTTGAATCATAAAAGTAGAGGCACCAACCAGCTAGAAGCCTCAATAATGACTAGACACAACACTGCCAACCACACATATTTCATATACTAAGGACAGGATGCTCAAGAAACATTGCGAAGGCAAGCCTTGGTACGATCGCACTGTCAACTGTCTGCAGTCTACAACTTTCAGTCACTGTATGAAGAATTATGAATCCAGAGCCCTGGCTAATGCCACCTCCACGCCACAGCAAACCCAAAACAGTGGCCTAAGATACATCGATGACACATTTGTGATTTGGCCTTACAGGAAAGAAAACCGCAAACAATTTCCTAACCAGCCTAACGACACAGTCACACCTCCAAATCAAGTTCACATGGGAACGGAAATAAACAAACAACTAACCATTCCTGATGTACGTAATGCTACAAAAGAACAGAATGCCACACTGGGACACTACCCCATAATACCAGAAAGAAAACAACCACCAAGAAACCGCTACCCTGTACAACGCGCCAGCATCTCCCACCACCGACCCAGCACAAGATAATCCTGTGCAAGACAGAATTCAAGACACTATCCAAGCTGGAGAACCAAGACGCTCAGATAAGCCGTAATAAAGACTGAACTATGCACCCTGACTGAAGTTATTGACCAAGCCAGTGGCTTCCATAAAAACAAAATCACCAGCTGAATCCGCACAAAAAACACACCAACACACATAACCAGCAGCCACCGGAGCCGCCGTCCTTCGATGCATGGAAGACACAGAACCTCTGGGAACAGCTGTCTTGCCCTCCAATAAGAGGTTACTTACAGATAAATCAGTAAGATACTAGACACGGTCATCACAATCAAGACTGCCTTCAAAAAGACAAAAAAATAGCAGCCATCTGAGGACCCCAAAGCAAATTGCACCCCTGGAAAACCAGGCATAATACGGAAATTGCCCTTAATCATCGCCGGCCACAACCATTGGACAGAACATAGAAAATAAGTACCCGCCTAGATGAAACCACAAAAACTGCAGTAAACCAAAAGCTGGAACACACCTCCTCACTCGTCCAACACATGAAAACCACAGGTCACAACATCAAACTTCAATGCGCACCAAACCCTAGCCACTATAGAAAGGGACAGCCACAGAATCAGTCAAGAGAGCCATAGAGATTGAAAAAACCTGACACCATGAAATAGAAGAGATGATTCCAGCAGACTGAGATGTAATCATTTGGAAGCCTGCACTCCTCAAAATGAAGAAAGATCTCCACCCACAAAACACGAAGACACTGAGCACCAGAACAGACTCCCTCTGATGCCCTCCAACTCCACACCCCACACCAGGCCCCGTGAAACCCCAGCTGCTGATTGACAGAGCAGCCGTCCTTCCTCACACGAAGCCAAGCGGCATTCGAAAGCTCCAAGCACAAAGAACAGAGGGCTGCCAGCCAATCAAAGCCACCAAAACAGACAGATAAGAACCAGAAAACACCAATCAATCAAGACTCCAGTCTCCAAGTGACCACAGACCCAGGTTAAGTAGCCGAGAGCTTTATTTTAGAGAACCAGCCTCAAAATTTGAAACAGAGGATTACTGGGTGGAGACACACTTTCCATACAGAAGCCTGATGATAGGCAGATGAAGATTCTGCTGAAACGTGCTACAAACTTTTAACAGACTACAAATGACGTGGGATAATACCGGAGGAAGCTAAACAGGCACAAATGTAAGTACCCCGTCCGCCGCACCGCGAGAGGCTTAAAAAAAAATAAAAATAAAAATAAAAATAAAAAAACAAATATACTATAATATATATATAGTTATATATATATACTATATATAAGTATATAATATAATAAATAATATATTATAATTATATTTATATATATTTATATAATAGTATAGTTAATATATATTATACCTTATATTGAAAATGCAGTTCTAGCTTCTTTCGGGTATTCATCCCCGTTCATTGTTGGTGCTTTTTAAAGTTGTTAAGCAGGCAACGTTTCAAGCAGAAATCTCAATCTGACCATCATCACGGCTTCTGTATTGTGTTTGTCTGTGAGTCAGACTTTTACAGTTGTTAAACAAGTTTAACAGTTTCTGCCCACATACAAACTCAATAGCAGAAGCCTGACACATACAAACTCCATACAGAAGCCTGATGATGGCAGATGAGATTCTGTTGAAACGTTGCTACAACTTTAAAAGCACCACAGTGACGTGGGATAATACCTGAAGGAAGCTGAACAGCACATACATATATATATAGTATTCAGCTTTGTATGTTTGTGTGTGTGTGTTTGTGTGTGTGTATGATTCTCCCAAAGGTGCTTTTTTTTTCAAGAGCAAGTGGACTTTCTGGTTTTTCTTTAAAGACATTTCGCTTCTCATCCAAGAAGCTTTTTCCATTCTTTCCATTCCCCACCACCCAGTCAGAGCTGAAAACAGTCCTCTTGCCTCTTGAAAAAGCACCTTTGGGACTCAGGTAGCTGTATAAAGTCACCCCAAGAAAATAAATAATGTACTATTTACTTCTGAATTTTTTGACGGAAGGCTCCATATATCTGTTGACTTCAAAAGCCATCGGTTGCATGTTTGCAAATCCTTTCCCAGTCCCTATAGTTTGCCTTTGTCCTCTTCAAAGCACTAACACAAGATAGGAAGAGCTATTTGAAATTATAATTTTAGCACTAATTTCATGGATTACAAAAGACGCAGTCTTTTTAAACATCTGCTAATTTCCTTTTATATGCTGTGCAGATCACGCAGCTTTGATACAATGGAGGTTCTCCAGTCAGCTTGCCAGCAGTTATGTCTCCACCAACTCAAAAAATTTTATTTATTATTTTCTTCCTTTATTTATTCATTCAGTTTGTATGGCCGCCCATCTCAATAAGTGATTTTGGATGGCAAACCGTCATAATATCAATTAAAAACATAAAACACAAACATAGAACTTCCTAACCCCATTGCTAAAAACAACTATGTCTTAATAAACATTGAATCCTCTTATCTTTTTCATCCTTCTTCTGTATCTTCCTTCCTTTCTTGTTTCTGTTCTTATGTTATCTCCTTATTAAAACGGTTTAAAAGAAAGGAAAAGAGAAGCCATTTTGGGTTGAGACAGGGAAAGGGTTTTGAATCCTTGTCATGTACTACCCTAGCACTGATGATGTTACCAAGTTTGGTAATGAAACGTCTGCAAGAAAGCCACTAAGCTCGGAGGGCACCAAGCACTCCACAGTTCAATCCTGACCTACAAATATTCTCTTTTATTTTAGAATTCAAATTACACCGGCTTTACTGCACTATTGCATAATATCCCATACATTATTTAGACTTTTCTAAGTCCTCTAATGGGGATGTGGTGGCTCAATGGCTAAGACGTTGAGCATATCGATCAGAAAGGTCGGCAGTTCAGCTGTTCAAATCCCCAGCGCCGTGTAACGGAGTGAGCTCCCGTTATTTGTCCCAGCTTCTGCCAACCGAGCAGTTTGGAAGCACGTAAAAATATGCAAGTAGAAAAATAGGGACCCCTTTGGTGGCAAGGCAACAGCGTTCCATGCCCCTTCAGCATTTAGTCGTGGTGGGCACATGACGACGGAGATACCTCCAGACAGCGCTGGCTCTTCGGCTTTGTAACGGAGATTAACTCCACCCCCAGCTCTGCCTGTTCTTCTCCTAGAGACATCAATGAAATAAGTATCCGAGGTTGGTACTATTGGTTTCATAGTAGGACTGAAAAAGCTGTGGGTTTTGAGGTTGTAAGGTGTCCCAAATATGATTGTTGTTATTGTTTTGTTGTTGTTGTGGAATCCAGCATTTCTCAACTGTGTTCCAAATCCCAGGATTCCTCAACCAGCAGGAGAATTTTGGGCATTGGTGTCATTTAAGTGAAAGTACTAAACACTGAATTAATCTGTTTGATCCTCTTCAACCTTTCTCCTTCTCCTTCTCCTTCTTCTTCTTCTTCTTCTTCTTCTCTCCTCCTCCTCCTCCTCACTGCCTCACAAAACATCATCACTTTTGGTCTTTCATCCATTAGCCCCCAACCACCCAAAATATATGAGATTTTGCTTGCTGATTGGAGCCATCTCCTTTGATGTCCTCTTGTAAGAGCAGTGCTTCATCCATTGCTTGCTAAGCCTAAAATAGTCTTAACATAGTAATAAGCAAAAGGAGGCGACATGCTTCTACTCACACAAAGACACATAATTTGAAAAAAAAGTGGAGAATCCTCCACTGTGCCCTGGATTGCTGGTTTCTCTGCCTGGAGCATTTTCAGCCTTGTTTGGATTAAGCCTGGTCTTGTTTACTCTCATTGCAAATGGTCTTCACTTCCTTGGGGTTTTACAGGTAGAAACTGCTGGAAATGTTTTCATTTTCCCCGCCATTTCTCCTCTCCCCAGTCTTTCCAGCCACTCCACTTGCCAGCGGTGCTTTCCAGCCTTTAAATTCTTTTTATCACCCCATGGAAAAATATTGTCTGACTACCATCTCAGGAGGGCTAAACTTTCCAAGATCTGTGAAGAAAAAGAAAAAAAACTTAACCCTCCATCCTGGAGTGCCATTTCATTGAGTCTCTTTTCGTCCCATGAATGTTGCATTACAGATTTTCCACGTCAACAAGAGCAAACAACAAAAATACTCAGATCTTTGTATCGTAATCAACAGTTAGCAGGCATCCATGTTGGTCCAACTCAACACTGAAAGCCGGGACCAGTTCAGACAACTGGAACAGATTCCAAAAACAGAAAGAAGACTTTGTTGGCCAAAGTGGCTGGTTTTTGCAGAATGGTTGCTCTTCCCAGTTGCTTTCAAAGTCCATTCCCCCCTTCCCCTGCTGCCGCCCTCTTGAAAATTGGAGACCTTCAAAATACTTCCTGGGTGCACTAATCTATAGGCCATCGTGTGTTTAAATCCCTGCACATTTTTATTTACTGACTTGGATTGCGTTGTAGGGCCATAAACCAAGCTAATCTGGAAATTCTAATTAGGGCTTTGCATCTTCAAAGCTTTACACAAATATTAGCTGATCTTATATTAATCACCCTGAATTTCAGATCGACTGGTGTGTTCTTGGTGGCATGACATGCATTTCAACCTTTCACATTTAGAGCTGGGGTCTTGAAAGCAACCTGGAAGTCTTTTGAAAATTAGTAGCAAAATATAAAAAGGTCTTCTTGAAATATTTCCAATCTTTTTCTTAGCGTACTGGAATCAATTGGGTGATTTTGTCTTTTTTCTTCTTAATTCTTTGACCAATAGTTCAATCTTTTTTCTTTCTCTTTCTCTTTTCTTTCTTTCTTTCTCTCTTCCTCCCTCCCTTCTTCCTCCCACCTTCCTTCCTCTCCTCCTCACTCCCTTTCACTTCCTTTCTCGCTCTCCCTTTCTCTCTTTTTGTTACACTCTCCTTCCTTCCTTCCTTTCTCTCTTTTTCATCTCTCCCTTTCTTCCTTTCCTCATTTCTTTCTTTTTCTCTTTCTCCTCCTCTCTCTCATTCTTTTTTTCACTCTGTCTCCGTTTTCTCTTTTTCTCTCTTTCTCTCGTTTCCCTCTCCCTCTCCTTCATTTTCTCTTTTACACTTCGCCCTTGGTTTATAAAAAACTTCTTTTCACTAAGAAAACCTATTCTGTAGACAATCATACTGAGGAAACTTTTGTGATTTTTTTTGGGGGGGAGGGGAGGTAAAAGCTCATGGCATATTTCTTTTCAAGAACACTCTAGATGAAAGCAGTTCTTATGAATAGGGTTAAATTTTACCAGTCATCAAATCCACCTGTCATGATTTGTTTTTTTATTTTTTTGTTTTGTGAAAAAAAATGGCAGTATATTTGTTTTTTTTTACAAAGGTACAAAAATCCACACAGAGCATCTGTTAAGCTCCCATTAGGCTTATTATATCTGTGTCCTTAAAAAAAATCCTGCCCCCAATATAGAAGACATAAAGCTTTACCTCTTCTGATAAACATCAGGAGCCGTATTTATTTAATTAATGGATTTATAGGGCCGCCGAACTCAGATAGTGACTCTAGGCTGTATACAATAAAAACAAACAACAGAGAGAAAAAGACCCACACAGTACAGACCTTAAACAATAAAATCCAAAATATGAAATGGCAATCAAATGTCATAATTAAATAATAGAAAAAAGAACTTTACTCTTCTCGGCTGAGGTGCTTCCCATTGTACATCGTCAGTCGATCCTGTAGATCGATTGGAGCTATTGATTCAAATGTTGATTGGTTAACAGGTTTTTTCAAAGTGTTTTAAAAGGTTCTTAATGGGGAAAATTCTGAGAACATCTGTTTTTAAGTTTCCTGGGTTACGGGGTTTTATCCTTGAGGGTTTTGTCTGTTTTATGTCTTTGGATATCTTGATGAGCGTCTCAAAGCTTCTCTTGTAGAGATGCTTTAAGTAGGACATTGCCAGACTCAAAGGAGTTAAGTTGGTAAGTTAGGATTAATGACTCAGCCTGTACGCAAGAATCTAATCATTTAAATTTCAATATTCGACTGGCACCAGATACGGGCCAACAAAATTCAAGAAGGATTGGACCGTTTGTGGCAATGTAACCATTCCAAGCTAATGACTCACTTAATTCCCCCTTCCCAGCTCTGCCTGCTCTTCTACAGACATCAATAAAATGAGTACCCAGAATCGGTGGGACTGGTAGGTGGGACTGTGTGGGATTGGTAGGATGAGGGTCACGTTGAACCTCAAGTCATGTCCAAAGGCTCTCTGTAGGCCAAGCCAAACTAGATCTAAGAGGAGAACTTCAGGTGAGCTGGCAGTTTCCACCTCTAGGAATCCTTTGGAAATTTCCTCCCTGTTGCTTCAAGTTTCTTCCAACTGTGTTCGTCGGCAGTCCCTTAGTGTTAAGCTGTCTGTCACTCCAGGGTTTTGGCTTGTAAATCCACTGCAAACATGCTCCTCTGATGTTTTACGCCGATCAAACCTCTTGCAGCCCAGGTTTCCAGCAGCGGTTGGCGCGGGTAAGATAACCACCCCATCCCTTAGGCAGTGAATATTCATCCTGGTTTTCTTCTCTTCCACTTTCTCCCTCCCTGCAGACGGTTATTTCAGATCTTCTTTCATTTCTTTTGACAAGGAGAAAGACTATCTGGCCTTCTTCTTTTTCTTTTTTTTCCTTTTCCTTTTCCCCCTCCTGGTTCCTCATCCAGCTCCTCCTAATAACATCAAACAGTCCAATTGCACCGTTAAAGGCAAATTAAGTTCTCCTGTATATCAAATTAGCTCTCTGAGGGTGGCTTCAGCTAAGTTTCTTTTATGTTTTAAGTCCTGGTTCTCTAATCTGTTTCTAATTCATTCTGTTCAGCAATTTTGCATTTCTGTTTCCACAGCAGCAGGGCTGATTAATTCTTTCTCATGACATCTGTATCTGCATCCCAGATTAAACCAGCTCCGATATGGAGCCTATCATTAAGCGTTAAATATTCTTCCAAGGGTTCTTTAATTTGATTTAACATCAGTGGATCATTTAATACAGAGTCATTAATTCTCCGTTTTAAGGCAAGGCCACATTCTGGCAACGCTCTTTAATCACAAGATTATTTTGATATGATTTGCTGGATAATATATCAATTTATTTATATATAAATTATAAATTACACACACAAACACACATTCCTGACTGCCTTTGGAAGCCTTATAAGGGTCACGTTGCTAAGGTAACAGGCATGATTTGCGGGATAATATACATATGTGTGCGCGTATGTGTGTGTGTGCGCGCACATGCTTTACAAAGCCTTACAAAGGCCAATTTGCTAAGCAAGCATGCATGATTTTTGGGATAATGTACACACACACACACATACATACACACACATACATACATACATACATACATACATACATACATACATACATGAGAAAGTTTCTTTGTTAGGTATAATAACACAAAAATGTAATAAAACAGATAGATATATTATGTTACATATATCAACAGCTGCAAGGATTTCGTATGCACAACTCTGGAAGGAAAAAAGGATTCCACCGGAAGGCATAGTTATAAAAAAAAATTAATAGATTGTATAGAGATGGACAGGCTAACGATGAAAATAAAAGACAGAGACAATTCAATTTATTATACGGCTTGGGATGCCTGGTATGAGTGGTTTAGAAATAAAAAGAAAATAAAATGGCAATTAGGAAAAGAATGAGGGAATATGTAAATATGTAAAGATACCATGATGAAGATTGAGATGTAAGGATAAAGGATATTGATTTGAGTAAGAGTAAGATGTAATGGTAAAGGAATAAGTAAGTATATATACTGAAAAATGTGAGGAGATGCAAAAGATGTCTTGATGTTGATAACAATGTATAAAGTTTTATTTTATGTTTTTAAAATTTGGAAACTTAATAAAATTTATTTTTTAAAAAAGAAACTATTTTAAAAATACGAGTTCCAGGTAATACTGTGAAAAAAGAGACAGACATCCCAGATCTCTGGAACTAAAAATTGAAATTGTTCACTAAGCTTTTGTTAGCTGGCTTTGTCTCATCTTCTCTATAACTGGTGCCACACCAAAACATTGTCGAATAGTGTCATTTGTGATGTGGTCAAGAAGGGAGATGCACGATATTCAAACGGAGCCTCCGGAGTCTGGCAGCAGCAGGGCAGAGGAACAAGGGGAGCTTGTTCCCAGTGTGCATGTGCACAGAGCTGCTAGAAGGCAAGAGCAGCTGAGACAAAAGGGGCAACTCGGGAGTAAGGCTGGGAGGTGATTGCCCCTCCCCTAAGGTATAAAGGAGGTGCAAAAGTAGAGAAACCTGTGCAGGAAGCAAAGTTGTTTGTTCTGTTCAGATTAATCCTTGAAGCTCTTTGTGGACTTTGTACTTCGGTTGGTTTTTTTAGAGTTAATCTGGCACTCTAGTTGTTGGCAGCAATTCAAAGGAAAGAAAGGTGGGTGCTTATCTTGAAGGAATTGTTTGGGACTCATTACAGGCTGGGAATGAACATAATTCCCAGCATTGAAATAAAACAAGAGTTGTTTTAACTAAGCATGTGTTTAATTACGGTCTCGGGAAGCCTTGGTCAAAACAGCTTGGTTCTTGAATTCAGTAGCTGTATGTCAATGACCTTTCCCAACCCACCTCCCTATCCCAGTGAATCCTGCCAGTCAAGAGGTCTCTGCTCTGTATTACTTATCACTAAATTGAAAATGGTGTTTTACTGCGGCCGTAAAAGGGTTGGTGCTGCCCAAAGTACATTTTTATACAACTCCATGAACTTTGTCATTGAAAACATGATGGCCTTGAATTGGAGAGCATGGCGGAAGGGCTATATAATTTGATTACCTGTATTAATCAACTAGAGTACAACATATAAAAACCAGTAATGGATAATTCTGACTGGAGCCAGATAGGCCTCTTGTGCATCTCGGGAAGATTTATTTTCCATTGTATCATTCATTGGATGTGAAAGTATCTTAATTGCCATTGGTAGGAATGTTTGCATGTGTTTCCCTCCCGCCCTCACTTGGGTGCAGAAATACAGCCAGATTGAGAGTAGAGTTTATTCTTTCAGGATCTCTGTCTATGAAAAAAATGGATGTTGTTTGTCATGCCCCTGATGGAGTCTGATTCTGAGGGGGAGATTGAGCAGCTGACAGGGAGTGGGAATGTGGCTCTGTTGGCTGTGGAAGAAACAGGGGAAGGGCACAGTCCTGCTGGGCATTCAGAGGAAGACCCAAGGCCACTCCCTCATCATGCTAGGGCACTTAGGGAGGAATGGAGAAGGGAGCAATGTGGCTTACGGGGGGAGAATTTCCGGGACTAGGGAAAGTAATCAACGTCGACCCTCTTGTCCTATATTCTTCCCGCAAACGTGTGTCGTGGTTGCCGGAAGCAAAGCGTGCATTATTTTTGTCGAGGCTTATTTGGGTTTTGGCATCCTCCCAACCGTGTGTGCTTCCTTCTGTTTTGGAAGTCTGCAATTTATTATCCTGGCCTTTCGTGTTAATTGCTTTGGCATGGTTTGTGTTGGCTTTTTTATTTCTACTTTATCTGTACTTTGGGTTCAAACTGCATTTTTTTCCTTTGTAAACTGTTCTTGGGAAGAGTTTGACCTCCAGCCAAGGATAACTGGACACTGGGGGCCAAGTTGGAGGTATTAAAGGGACTACCTATTTTTTTGTGACTGTTGCTTTTGTACCACGCCCCGGATCATCACATTATAGCTGTGATAGTGCCAAAGTCTTGTTTTTATAAGAGTTACATAATCATCATCGTATTTATTTATTTTATTTGTTTGTCAAACATGTGCAAGTATAAGTATGAACATAAACAAGAACAAAGGTAGTCAATACAGATAATTGGGGACAGTAAGACAGGGATGGTAGACATGCTGGTGTGCTTATGCACTTAAGAATGGAGTGAGGTCCACAGTAGACAGTTTGAGGTTGAAGCTGTGAGGGGTTGAGGCTGTAGCCACGTAGTTGGGTAGGGTGTTCCAGGCGTTGACTACTCTTCTGCAATCAAGTTTGAAGCAGTTTACCTTGAGTTTGTATCGATTATTTGCTCGTGTATTATTGTGGTTGAAGCTGAAGAAGTCGTTGACAGGCAAGACATTGTGGCAGATAATTTTGTGTACTGTGCTTACATCAGACCGCAGGCAGCGCAGTTCCAGATTGTCCAAGCCCAAAATTTCAAGCCTATTCACCATTTGATATGGTGATATTTGAGGGGCTGCCACAAGGAAGAGGGGGTCAACCTGTTTTCCAGAGCGCCTGAAGGCAGGATGGGAAGCAATGGATGGAAGCTCATCAAGAAGAGAAGCAATCTGGAATTAAGCAGAAATTTCCTGACAGTGAGGACAATTAACCAGTAGAATAGCTTGCCACCAGAAGTTGTGGGTGCTTCATCACTGGAGGTTTTAAAGAAGAGATTGGACAACCGTGTGTCTGAAATGATATAGGGTTTCCTGCCTGAGCAGAGGGTTGAACTAGAAGATCTTGAAGGTCCCTTCCAACTCTTGTTATTCTGTGGCATCACCATCGTTGTGATACTGCTGCACAAAATTATTCCCACAAAAATAAAATAAAATATATTTATATTTTTATATAATATCTGTCTTCATGTTGCCCACTGATTGATAAAATTTCTGGAAGGGGAAGAGATGGGATTGGGTCCTCAGTGAGAAGGGATTGAAAAAAAAATTCAAAAAATATTTTTCTGTTGTTTGTTTTTGCTATAGCTTTTTTTTAAACCCCCCCCCTCGTCAGTTCCCAGGATCTATGCAATGAAGAGAAAAAAAAACCAGCAAAAGTGCTTGTTTCTATTGAATAATACATGCTGATGAAGTCCCAAAACATAGCTGTTTGATTGGCAGGGATCACTGAGAAATATTTATATGTACTCCACCTGGAGGAGGAATAGATTTGTGTTTATTTTATTTATTTATCCAGTTTCAATACTTTATTTATTTATTTGATTTGTCAGTCGCTTACAAGATACAGGTATAAGAATAAACATAGTTTTGAATGCATGAGATAGATACTTATAAGAAAAATAAAAAGNGGAAAAATAAAAAGAAACAATGGGACAGGGACAGTAGGCACAATTGGTGCTCTTATACACGCCCCTTACAGACCTCTTAGGAAAGGGGAAATAGTAGACAGTCTAAGGTTCAAGTTTTTGGGGTTTGGGGAAAGGTAGGTAAATAGTTTGCAGGTTGAGTTACATCCCTTCCACACAACAATGGCAGGAATTTATTATCTTCCTTCTGAATGAGATCTCTGGGATCACCCTGAAAGGCATGGGGTGGAATCAACCAGAGGTGATATTCAGCCGGTTCAGACCGGTTCTGGAAAACCGGCAGTGAAAATTTTGAGTACTTTGGAGAACCGGAAAATACCGCCTCTGACTAGCCCCACCCCCATCTATTCTCTGCCTCCCAAGTCCCAGCTGATTGGCTGGATCAAGAAACCAACGGGACGTGTCCTCTTGTCTCCTGCAAAGCAGGTTAGTGGGGTGGTGAGGGAATGGGGATTTTGCAGTAACCTTCCCCTAGGAATGGGAAGAGAATGGAGATTTTACAGTATCTTTCCACTGCCACGCACACCAAGACATGGCCACCAAGCCATGCCCACAAAACCAGTAGCAAGAAAAATTGAATCCCACCACTTGAATCAACCCTTAAGTGTTTACTTTGAAGGATGCAATGTCTAATTTCAACATTGCCTGGGTGTGATCAAGTTACTTGTTGGGAAATTTATTAGGGTATGGAAATGGCTGGATGTCGAATTATTGCAACTGGATTATAAGCTCTGTCTTGGTGAAGGATAGGGTCCCGTCCCTACCCCCACTCCCTGGATTTAAAAACAAAGCAAGCCATAGAAAGTGATAGAAAGACTAGTTGGGGGCAATCTGTTGAGTGGCTAAAAGTAACATCTGTCTTTAGGAGTAGACAGAAAACAGGACATACATCTTAATTCTGGAAAGTTTCCATTGGCTTGGCTCTCCGATAGATTCCAGTTGATGTGCTGTTTTATCGGTATATATAAAACCGAAATGCCACTCAGGCATCATCACCAAATTTCCAGAACTGGAAAGCCTACAAACTTGAAATTTGACACCTATATTCCTCTTGGCTTCTAATTTTTTGTGCATCACTAAGAAAAGATTTTTCAAATGACCATCAGAGAATTCGTATTTTCTATTATTATTTTTTTTTGAAAATTTTATTTGGGTTTTCACAAAAAAAACACAATACAAATAAAACATCTTTTTTTAAAAAAGGTCCCAGGTTATACTTCTTCATACAGACACGAATTCAATTTCATGCTCATTCTTGTGTTCTATTCCATATCTTATTACTGTTTTTCATTTTCTACATAGTTTTTCCCCTCTTTTCATTTTCTCAACTTTATTTTGATTATCTCGTCTCAATTCAAATCATTATATTTATACTTTTGTCTATCCTGTTTCAATTTCATATCATTTTTTCTCATTAAACAAATTTTCTCCTGTAGTTATTAATTGGAGTATGACGCCTTTATATCTTTTAATTTTAT